>VWZX01001537.1:57067-92023 GCA_013399015.1 Galbula dea
AAAAAAAAGAACTTTTAGCTCACATCCTGTAAGATCTATGTAAATCTAAGTCCTGTATCTGGGAAGTGCAAAACCATGCATTTTCTGTGTAATTTCACCATCCACAGGAGCAACTCATAGAGATACTCTGAAAAGAAATATTTACATACACCAAAGGCTGAGTAAGTGTATTACTCAAGGCTGAATTTCCAAAAATTAGCACCAGGCATGACCAAATATTGAATTCTGAGAAACTAGTTAATGCATAGTAAAACAGTTTACAGTGCAGGAGTCAGCATATACCCAGACTTGTTTGCACGTAGAAAATAATGAGTTACATATCAATAATTTCACAGTTTCTCAAAGAAGCTGCAAAAAAAAAAAAAAGACTGAGAGGAAACAATGTTCTAGGTTTAAAGAAGCAATGATGATGCAAAACTTCTGAAAATTCAGAGTGTGACTTTGTAACAGAAATTAAACAATGGCTACATTCAACTACATAAGTAAAGACAGCTCTAGTATCTGAAGGATGAATATAGAGGACATAAAACCAATTGAAACCAGAAGTAAAATACTGATTAAGGAAAACACTAATACAGAAGGCAAAGAGAAAATGGCAGTATGGATGTGGAAATGAAAACTACACATAAAACCAATTGACACCAGAAGTAAAATACCGATTAAGGAAAATGCTAATACAGAAGGCAAAGAGAAAATGAGAGTATAGATGTGGAAATGAAAACTACCTCAAAGCGTAAGCAGGACTGAAAGTTTTTGTGCATTCTTGATCCAAGTAACCAGACAAACTCCTTCTCAAAACTTCTAAGGCTTTCCCCAGTGAAATCTTAGCCTTGGTGGAAAATATTTTCCATAGGCTTCTCTAATTAGTCAAACTATAATATGAGTAGATAATAGTAAATTAATGTCCATACTGAAAGAACAAGGAGATAAAATGAACTAGGCTAAATGACCTATGTTAGCCAAAACTCAGAGTCATTTAAGGTTTTAAAGTCTACTAGGAAAGGCAGCCTAGTGAAAGACAGAGTGAAACAGAAACTGGAGAACACAGGTGTATCAAAGGCAAAGCCAGGCCAATGTATTATTTTTCCTTCAGAAGAAAAACAAGCTTCTTAAAAAGCAGGCCAAGGAAATGAACTTTGATAAACATTAGCTAGCATCTTGTGGACAGTTACTTGCTCAGTTGGAGCAATCAGAGATGGGATTGTTGCAAGAACTGTTAAGAAGGTGTGCAAACAGCTAAGGAGTGCTGACAGTAAGCTGCGCTGTAAGGAAAACTGTCACCCTTGAGGGACAGTGTCCCCATTGCAAATCTGTTCTCTGGGCAGATCAGCAAATGTGTGTGGAGGAGAATGTATGGCTGATAGACACTATCTTACTTTTCTAGCACTTTCAGCAAGGTCATCCATGAATGACCCCTACAGAGGCTCAGCAACCATAATATCAAATGCAAACAGCCAGCTTACGCCATGGAGGGTTGTGACAGGCTATGTTCTTCAAAGGTCTGTGGTGGGACTTGTACTGTTCAGCAAATACAGAGTAATCTGAAAACAGAAATGTGGTGACAAAGTTTGCTGATGCTTATTTATTCAGGGTAGTTGAAAAAGGCAATCTTCAACAATTTCAAGAAAATCTCATAGGACAAAATGACTGGATAATACCACATAGATGACATTCAAGGCAGATAAGGAAAAAAATAATACTAATTTCATCTATCAAATTATTGTTTCCAAGCTGACCACGCAAGAGCGAAATTTAGAGGTTATGATAGATAGTTCTACAAATACATCAGCTTAGTGCTCAGTAGCAGTCAAAAGAGCAAACTGAATATTAAGAATTATTGGAAAAAGAACAGAGAATAAAACCAAGAACATCATTATGCCCCTGTACAAACTCAGGCTTTATCCACAAATTGAATACTATGTGCAGTTCCACTACTTTCATCTTCAGCAAGACACAATAGAATTGGGAAGGGTTCAGAGAAGGAACATCAAAGATGGTCAAAGGTGTGGATTGTTTCCCAGCAAGAAATGAAAACTTTGATTATTGTTTCGGACTCCTCAGTCTGAAAAAGAAACAACCAAGAAAATGTTTGAAGTCCGTAACACCACAACACCCCGCAGGGACAGAAGCACATAATCTGGCAGGCAACCCTGAAAAGGCAGTGGGGCTAGCTGTCCAAGAAGGGCATTATAGTATCTATCACAGATGGAGTAATTTAGTCAACCAAGGTCCACAGGGAGAGGTAATATGTCTCATTAAATCCAACACTACCGCCAAGAAAGAGATGAAAAATTTCTGGGAATGCCCATCTTTCTTCAGGTTATTTGGCATCTCCCAGACTATACATCTGCAAGAAAATGTCTCTTTCAAGTCTTAAACCTTTCAGTTAAAAGTCTGGATGTCTTTGAAATGTCTTAAGCCTTCCCATTTTCCTAATGACTTGATTGCTTTTTTGTTCACAGTGCACACACAACATGTCAGTAGTACTGTCTTGACAGCGTGCATGTGCTGGCTAAAGGCCAGAGAATTTAGGTAAGGTTGGTATTGAAAGACTGGGAAAGATACCACTACCTAAAGAGCACAGTTTTATAAACAGTTTCCTACCCTATCCCCACAACAATTGCTGTCTTTTTGGTTTGTTGGGATGTCACTCCATATACCACAACATGTGGAATCACACAAAGAAAATCACTGCAGTTACTGACAGACAAAACCAAAAGCATAAACACACCTTTGTAACACAGTTTATGCTTTTGCCTGTTCTCAAAAAAAGCATGAAAATCCTCTACTGAAACATTTTTACATACTTCATTCAAACACAAATGCTACCCACTTCCACAAGTGCTGGGAATGATCAAAGAAAACCATCTCTCAACATACACAAGCTGAAAAAATGTTGGTCCTTCAAACTGAGACTCACCTCTCTTTTATTGCATGGTTTTATTTTTTAATTAAGGCAGAGCATACACATTGAAAAGATCCCCCTCTACAGCCTTCTCCAGATCATTGCATAAGGAACTGGAGCCTGTAGCAGGCAAAGCAGCTGTACATTCTCTTTTTCTCTTCTGGCCAAGACATATATCTAAGTGATTTTATTAACCTATATCTGTTCATGCCATTGATAAAGAAGCAATGCAGCAATCTGTAAGAAAGTTCTGTAGTCTTATCTGAGCCATATACCATGACATTATCTTCTCTGATTTACAGTCCAGCGCATTCAATTCTTACTACAAGCAGTTTGGAAGCACTCTTCATTTCTCCTCTTCTGTTGCAGCCTATTGGAATAAGAGCTTTTTATCTTGCCATTTCTTCCCCGCCTCTCTCTGCACCCCTCCTCTCAGAAGAGAAATTTTCAACAGAATGATAGAGTACTTGTTAAATGCAAGGCTACCAAGTAGGAGTTACTCATTCTTATGCTTGTTAGTCTACTATTGGAAAATAAATACATTTGTCATCTGTTACATCAAGACCTATAGAGCATGTCAGTAGAGCTCTGCCCACATTGACGTCACCTGTGATTGTGTTGGAAGACATTTCCAGAAACAGGAACAACAAGACAGGGAAACAAGAATGCTTAGATAGAATTAATGGAATTGTCAGAATGCACACTGGGAGGGACAGTAATTAAAGTGCTGCAGAATTAATTTCAGCCTGGAAATTACCCATGACCTTAATGTCTTTTATAGATTACCAATTCTAATGACTTTTTGTCTAAAGGCACATTAAGGGGAGATTTCTGTTATTTTTAATTAATTGTTGGAAACAACAGACATCTGATAGCATAGCCTTAATTCTTTAAACCAATGTATTCATTTCATTTTACTCACATGAGTACTCTTTCAACTTCGTGCATATAAAATGCCCAGGGAACCAACTACATTCATCTGCACTTGCAAAATCAGAGCCAAGGATCATTACCAACCTACTCCTCTTACAAAGAAAATTACGTCCTTTCTTTTGTTCCAGAGTGCTTGTGGTGGGGACTGGTTAATCTCTTTGTCGTGATGTCAGGGTGAGGGAGAGTGAGTTAGGAAGGAATGTGTGGAAAGAAGGAGAAAAAGAATAAAGTAAACATTTCACAATGACCTCCAATGAAAGTTACCACAAGACATGCCAGTACTGCCAGATGGCTTGGGTAAATCTGAATTTCAACATATTTTCCCCAGAGATGTAGCCCTAGCTTGAAAAGCACCTCCATAAAGATTGGTTATTTATGATCTGGATTTATTGAATCACAGTGCTTCAGCCCAGATATGCTCCATTTAATAGAAAGACCACAAAGCAAACAAAATCTCTTTCTTAATTAAAAATTACCTCCCATGAGGCATGACACCAGGTACAAATTTATCACATCCTGCCTTAGGTTTATATCTGAAATTTTATTACTTTTCTTCCTTTCACGTGCTAATTTGAAATTTAATGTTACTATATGAGTTTAAGCAGCTGCTGTGTGCAGTTGCAGGAATGAAAACATATCAGCAAGGCGCAGTGATTTTTGTACTTATTATATATGTGTAGCTATACAGTACTAGTCCAAGACATGTGAAACTTCAAGCATGTAAAAAGTAAGCAGAAATCAGTCATATAGAGGGATTTAGAAACACCATGCCTGGACAGAGCTTCCCGGGAGTGCAGCCCAGCAGATAAAAGTGTACACACTGAAGTATTACCTGAACTGGAATTAACCACAGTAATTTTCTGAAAGCAAATATTTACAAGTTGCATTTGAAGAGCTGATGCATCTTCAGACCTGCAAGCCTTTACTCTGGGTTCTTACCACTAATTAAATATGTTAAAACTAGGTCCTTTGAAGAGAACTAATATAAACATTGGCTTATAAAAGAAACCACAGGTCTGTGACTTTAGACCTTATTAATGAAGAGGAGCAGTTTGGCTGCCTAAGAAGGTATTTAGCAAAAATACCCAGTGCAAGTTGAATGTTTGTGCTAGATACAGGTATTGGCTTCTGCTCAGTCAAAACTGTTTTTGCAATGAATTATTATGGTAAAGCAACACTGGCAACACCAAATTCTTCAGATATCCCCGAATACAGTCTCCTGCCAGTTCAGCCTGATCTGTGAACACAGCACAACAGTCTTGCAGGTCCCTCTGCTCTTTCAGGAGAAGTTCATTAGCCAAGCATCAAGGCCCAATCTCTCTCATCTATCATCTACCCTGGACAAGATGCTTGCACAGAATGTTTTCCACCTCTACTCCCATTCTGCTTCTCTCTTCCACAGACAAAAGAAATAAGCAGACCTTCACTGTGAAAAGCTCAAAACAGCCAAGCATGGCAATGCGTAGAGGAAGACAGAGCAAAACCCATAAGGAACTCCTTACCATTTCAGCACAGCCAGAATTACAGCCCCTGGACCTCCACCTAAGCAGGGTGCTTCCAGCTTACACTCAAATTGTGGAAGAAAGGTATTATAAGGTTGAAAATTTAGTATGTGCAAAGTAGAGAACATCAGAATTAGAGCTGCATTTGCAATGTAGATAAGAATGTTTTTCCTAGCCAATAAAAGTCTGAAGTTTTGGAATTGCATCTCAGTTTGATTTCAGAAAAAAAAAATAGCTGACACCCTGAAAATTGCTGTTGCCTTAGTAATTGTTTTGTTTTCTTTTAATATTTTCAGAACATTTTGTTCTGATTTTGCCCTTTTCATTTTATGGATTCTTTCAATCTTTAGGGTGAAAACTTTTTTTGCATTTAAAAAAACAAACTGCTTTTGTCTCTCAATTAAAAGAATAAAAATGGACAATCCCGAACAATTTTGAAGTTTTTACACAGAACTATCTGACTGAATGGTGCTGTTAAAGCAGCCTTTTCCCTGCAAATGTTTTTTGCTCAATCAGAATTTCTGATTCTCTTCATGGAAGACATACACTTGTGTCTTACTTACTGCCCACTGTTCAAACTACACTCACACATAACTGTTACTCTGCTGCTGCATTTTGTTGTGGTGTTCCTTATCCACACTGCTCTTTCCCAGGTTCCTCAGAATATCCTGAACTCTCCTGCCTGAACTTGCCCAGCTGGGATCCCCTTTCCTCTACCACGCTCAACATATTCTTGCCCCAGTTACCTCTTTTCCTTTAGCACCATTTTATAGCCACTACTTCACTTCTCTCTGCCCATCATAAGGGTATTCCCAGCCCAGGCTGTCACTCACTGGGTTTGCTGTCCCCAGCTACTCTTTTCTCTTCCCATCCAATGTTCCCTGCCTGCAACTCACAGGCAGCCATGGACAAAACATTCTCAATGCTCCACTAACCCACTTAAAAAGTACATACGTACATAAGTCAACTGAGACTGACTCCTGACACCCATCATTTCAACCCATACAGTTAAAGTCTGTCAAAATAGTAAGAAACTAATAAGTTTTCTAATAAAAAACATTAAGTAGTCTTAAAAAATAATGGGTTTTTTTTTGCTGCTGAAGGAGGAGACAGGCTTTCTACAACAAGAGCCTGTTTTTCACTTCTTAAGAGTGTATATTCCCGTCTTCTAGCTCTCTCCCCACACCTGCCTATTCCTTCAGTCCCTCCTGCTCCTTCCCACTTTTTAGGCAAATACCAGGTCTCACTAAAACAGGTCATAGAGAATAGGTGATGGCAGCAGTTACAAGTTAGAAGGAAACTCTGCAAATTGGCAAGGGCTAAAGTGTTGTCAGACACCCTTGTCTGAGAACACACAGCATACGCACCAGAGCACAGCTCGTGACCTGGTGACAGCTAACAGACAAGACTGCTCCACAAGCTTAAAAACTTGCTGTTATGTTCATTAAAAGGTGGTCTTGGGGGTGACAGACAAGAAAAATAACTACTCTTGTTTCTTACTTGTTATCTGATTAAATTAAAGAGCTGCATAGTTGTGAGCTGATAAATACAAAGACAATGCTGACCATCCACAGAAGCTGTTCATTCCTGGATCTTTTGTCCACCTTAGGAGTTTATTAGAAGCACATTTGAACCATAGAGTTCACTATCTCTAAAATGAAAAGAACTACTTTGCTTCATGAACTAGGTCAACAATTGCGAAACAAAAGTGTGCTAAGGAACTCTGAGACCCTGATATAGCTACCAAAAAAACAAAAATCGAACTGAGAAACTAAGTCTGTTTACCTGGAATTAATCTTTAAAACCATTTTCAGTGTACAGTAGTGCAGTAAGTGCCATCTAGTATTGACAGAAGTTATTGCTGTGAATTTAAGGGCTTAGATATGGTATATTAAGATGAAAATGTTGTTGAGACATTATGAGTAGTGTGATTACAAGAAAAAGAAGAAAAAGCTGGAGTGTAGAGACTCAGCAGGATGCAAGCTCTAAAGCAAGATCAACACTCCACTTTGAGCCCAGTATGCACTAGAATTAGGGCAAAAAAAAAGTGATGAGTGCAAGCAGTATTTACAAAACAACATAACATTTTAGAAAACATTGTTTTTAATGCTCTATTTTGAGTCCTGTGCCTGAAAGCTTGCAGGTCAATGTTCTCCTTTATGGAGGACCGGTCTCCAGGAGAGCAGGACTCAGATCCTCTATCTAGAAAAGTGCCCACTGCTAACACTGTCTTCTGCACATTCTTCACCACCCTGTTCCCTATCCTGTCAAGCATAGCACTAGGGTCAACCACAGATGCTGAGAAGCTTGAGCAGGGCCAGGGGGGGTCAAAACATCCCCTAGCACCTGCCAACAACAGACTGAACTGTGCAAATTATGAGGAAGCCATGGAAAATCAGGCTGATTAAAATCCAGCAAACGTAGAAGTAGTCTTGACCCATTCTAGTGGCTGACAGTGCTGACCTGTGTTTTCGCCCTCTTCACAAACACAGCAGTTAAGATTTAAGAAGTTGCCCTATGTTGTCCTCTCTCCTGCCTTCCCACCATGTACTTTTCCTAATCATTCTGTTTGCGTAAGTTGCAGGGGGCTCCAACCGATTTAGGGAAAAAGCAGAGAATATCAAAATAGTTAATCTGCCTTTGCTTTGTTTACTGTTTTTTAACTAATTCATTGCACAATATTAAAAAATCTGGGTTTGAGCCCATTAGCTTAGCTCAAAACAGCAAAAAACAAGCAATGAGATTTGTCAGGATAAGAAGCACAATAAAGACCATTCCATTTCCATTAGCTATACAATTTCTAAACAACCCACTATTTGTATGCTCTTAGTGCCCTTCTTTCTGTCTCAGTCGACTTTTTTCAGATCATAGTGATTTATGAGATGCTACACTTATGGGTCATGCTAACATGCAAGCACTTGGAAGATTCTCAGTTGGAAAGCTACATCGACAAACTCATTTATTTAAAAAGAAAGAAAGAAAAAGAGTTAAAAAAAAAGCAGCAGGAATTGCTTGTAAACAGATAGTCTAAAGTGAAGGAGACATTTTACAAAATCAGGGAAGAAAAGAGCTCACAGTCACCAAAAGACACAGTTTCCCTCTCTTTCTCAGAAAAAATCAAATAGGTTTGGGTGGGGTTTTTTCCCCCAATTTAATGAGCTAAGAGGAGTCAAGAATATGTGAGACAATTCAAGGGAGACTGAAGCATGGAGGACCACGTAGCCAGCAGGCAACTATCTCTGAAGTAAAACCCTTTCCTGATAGAAATGACCTGATAGATTAGCTCTGCCAGTACCATGAAACTTCCTCCCTAATTTTTATCTTGACCTCCACTTAACAAAGATAAAGATGGCCAATGAATGGATGAGAAACAAGTGGTTTTCTTCCTAACAGAATCACCTGATAGATCCCAGAGGGTGCTTAATCACACCACACCAGAATTTTCCAGGCAGGAGGATCAACACAAAGCTAGGACTTTCCTGGGTAGTTTTTAACACAAGTAACTTCAGAATAACTGCTACCACAAAGTAGATGCATTCAGCAACAGGTAGTATGCTTGCTGCCTCTCAGTAAAACATAATTCCTGAGAAATGATGAAGGGACAGTAAGTTTTTGAAGGCATCTGTGTTGTGCATGATTATCAGCATCAGATTGCAAATACTTATGGCACCTTGTAATACACTATTTAAATCAGTGCCATTTTCCTGTTTTCTGGTATAAAAGGCCTGAAGTGAAAACAACAAGAACCACTGTGGCGTAAACTAGAATTGGTCCTAGCCAGCATGGCTTTATGAAGGGGAAATCATGTTTAACCAACGTGATTTCCTTTTACGACAACATCACCCATCTAGTTGATCAAGGGAGACCAGCTGATGTCATCTTTTTGGACTTCAGCAAGGCTTTTGATACTGTCTCCCACAGTATCCTAATGGATAAATTGTCAAGAATTCAACTAGACAGGAAAATCAAGAGGTGGGTGAATAACTGGCTTAGGGGTTAGTCTCAGAGGGGTTTGGTGAAGGCAGTATGTTGGGGTGGCGACAAGTGACAAGTAGGGTCCCACAGGGATCCATCTTGGGGCCAGTCCTGTTCAATATCTTTATAAATGACATGGACGCAGGACTGGAATGTATAATAAGTAAATTTGCAGATGACACTAAATTGGGAAGTGCTGTTGACTCTAGTGAGGGCAGAGAGGCACTTCAGAGGGACCTGAATAGATTAGAGGACTGGGCTGCGATAAACCGTATGAAATTTAACAAGGACAAGTGCTGGGTTCTGCACTTGGGTAGGGCCAACCCAAAAACAACTTAACAATTGGGGAATGTGAGGCTGGGGAGTACCACTATAGAGAGGGATCTGGGAGTTTTGGTAGATAATAGGTTGAATATGAGCCAGCAGTGTGCATTGGCGGCTACAAGGACCAATAGGATTCTGGGGTGCATCAAGCACTCCATTGCTAGCCGATCGAGAGAAGTGCTCATCCCACTCTACTCATCTCTTGTGTGGCCTCACCTGGAGTACTGTGTGCAGTTTTGGGCGCCACAGTACAAGAAAGACATGAGGTTGTTGGAGAGTGTCCAAAGGAGGGCCACAAGGATGGTGAAGAGAATGGAGGGGAAGTGTTATGTGGAAAGGCTGAAAGCACTTGGTCTGTTCAGCCTGGAGAAGAGGAGACTTAGGGGAGACCTTATAGCTGTCTATAACTTCCTCACTAGGAAGGGAGGGGTGGGTGCTGTACTTTTCTCTCTGGTGGATAGTGACAGGACGCAGGGGAATGGCATGAAGCTGTACGGGGGAAATTTAGATTGACTATTCAGGAGAGCTTCTTTACCCAGAGGGTGTTGGAGCATTGGAACAGGCTCCCCAGGGAGGCAGTCATGGCCCCTACTTTCACAGATTTTAAAAAGCAATTGGACAAGGCACTTAGGCACATGGTGTGACTATGGAGTTGTCCTGTGCCTAAACATGAGTTGGACTAGATGATCCTAATGGGTCCCTTCCAACTCTAGCTATTCTGTAATTCTATGTGCACAACAGGGCCTGTCTGGGTAAAAATTACACTGTGAATTAAAATTAACACAAGAGAAGCAAAGTCACTTTTTAACTTCAATTGAACTTGTCTTTGTAGTTATGTAAGCCGGAACTCTTCTTCCCCAGCTCAACAGTTGCAGAAATTAGGACTTACTTATTGGTCTTTGAGAAGGACCTGATGACAAGACATTAAACTTTTCATATCCAAAACTTAAAATTTATCCTATTGTAGGCATATAAGTCTTGACTTTGGCTCTAGATAGTCCAAGTATACTTTGCAGCTGAACATTTTAAGTCACATAAAGAGACTTTTTGGAACATTATTTTCCTTATCATGAATGGTAAAATCTTCACTCTCTAGCAGAAGTCCACAGCATATATATGTTCACATGAACATGCAAACTTTGAAAACTAATGTGCATAAAAGCCCTAATTTGAGTGAAAACTCTTCAGGTGCATTCCTGTCATCCTGCAGATATCAAATAAGTCCTAGGATAGATCATACTTTACAAAGAATCCAATGTGGTTCCTAAAATCCACTTACATGAAAAAGAAAAACAAAACAGAGTACCCCACCTCCCACCATCCCAAAAAAGATGACAGAGTTAAAAAAAAAAAAAGATAACTTGAAGTTTCCTGTGGAGATTTGCTCATCTTTATAGATCTAGTGGAAAAAAGATCCATTTCTGTGTTCCTGCTCCCATATGTTCTGTCTTCTGAGGAAGGGACAATCCTGCAGCCAGGATTTCTGGCTGCTTATATCCACTTTGTGATATCTTTAGAGATCAGACAGCTTTCAGCGTGCCTGCTATAACAACCAAACTGAAGTCCATAACTAAACAAATACACATGCAACCAGGCAGGACTAGAGAAGGACTCATCAGCACATGTCTGGCTCACCTGAGCTGGCCCAATGCTGTCCTTCAAATTCATTTCAGACTCCTGCATCCATTTCCTGCCATCCCTTTGAATTCTATGCTTGGATAAGAAATTAGAGTCACTTTTCTTTGTAGCCAAATTTGTTTCAAGGAGGAAAGTAGCAGAGCAAGAAATAAAATCAAGCATCCTAGAGCACTAACTCCAGGATTATCCAATTTTAATTAAAAAAAAAAAACCAACCAAAAGAAAAAAAGCATGAGGTATTTTATTTTCAGAAGATCATTATTTATCTTTAAACTCTTTGGCTGTCCTGTGGGTTGAAACCTGCAACCAGATTTCAATCTCCTTTTAATCATCTTCCCTTGTGAAAATAGGTGTAATGTAACACCAGACTGTCCAAAAGGGAGTAAACTGGGAGCAAATGGCACAGAGACTCTCAGGAGTTACTACGGGTGAATTTGAGAAGTCATTTTTTACAAACATAGCCTTGTACCCTTTTACTGCTTAATCCCTAGAGGGTCTCCAAATAGTATTCATCTATAGACTTCCCTGGTCTCTCTCCTCATTATTTACTTTCACACAATTTTGCTATGTATCGATGCTGAATTTTATACCAAGCGAACTAGTTTAAGAACCTTAGATCTTGAAATAGTGACAGGATATCCAGAGCATAAAAATCAGTACCCCCTTCTAAAGCCCAGTAATGCTAATCACAGACATCATAGAGCAAAAAAATATAATGAAGTCAACTAAAGACAGAAAACTGAAGTTGTTGCTATGAACCCAAGCCTCACCAAAGCTACCCATAAGAACAATTTAACATTTGGACTAAGTCCATTTGAGTACTCTGCTTCCCCGAGCAGCCAGGAATAGAAATATGGGTGCATGAAAAATAGCACCATTGTGATAATTCTTCGGAACTTTACCTCAGCTTCCAAAATTTTGTGCCTAGAGGCTTTCTGAATCAGCATTTGAGTATTCAATCTATTTACATGAATTTGCCTAAGGCCTTCTTGAACCATTTCGACTCTGCTGTTAATTGCTTTACTTAAAATGCACCATCAGCTTGCTTTCCATTGCTAATACAGAAGACAGAAAGCAAAGCTAGATTTCCACGGCTTCACTCACACTGAGCAGGAAAAAAAAAAAGCATGAGGAAGCATAGTGAAGACAGAGCCAACCTGCAGAAATGTGAACAAAACCAGCATAGTTATATTGGTGACTCTGTTTCATGTTGTTTGAACTTTAAGGACTCACATTGGCATCTTGCTGCTTCACTTTTATGTGGGTGAGAAACCTGGCAGGAGAAAAGGGAGACAATGACTCTCATTTTGCTGTGAGACTTTGCTGGGTTTTGTGGTTCCAGGTGAAACCTGAACAAAAGGAAGAGAGCCCCAAACCATGCACTCTGTGAATTTCAGGCGTCACTGCTGACTTTTATATTAACCAGTTTCCAAACAAGACTATTTAGATCTGATAGAAGAGGATAAGAACTCCTCTGCTTCAGCTTGTGCTTGGAAGAATGGGATGGAGAAGGGGAGCACTACCCACTCCCACAGGTCTGACCTTGAATCCCCATGTCGTTATGAACTGTTGCTGTCACCTAACCTAATATCATTGCAGTTCAGATGAGCACATGTTGGTAAACAAAGCAGCAGTAGAAGGGCAGCATCCTGTTTATATTTTCATTGCAGGATGATTCATTTATGGTTGTTCAGCAGGGCAAAGGCTGTAATCATGCAAAAGGTCAGCAGTTTCTTCTAGGCTTTTGCATTTAGTCAGATAGTGTTTAGGTTAAAATAAATTCCAGTGTTGATATAATCCTGCTGAACAGCATTCATCTTTCCTGGAAATCAAGAGTTTGACGTAAATAGAACTTCTTTAATATAAGGTATGGAAAACACTCCCCATGTTTCAAAAGAAAGTTAATTGTCTTTGAGTACAACAAATGCAATCTGTCTGCAAAACGTACCTTCTGGTGCCTGCTGGCAATACGCCAACTCTCACAGATCCCCAAAACCAGCATTGCCAGACTTACAACTGGAAGGATCAAGAAATAATCCTGAGAGCTAGTAGTCTCCTGTAAATGAAGCTGGGGGAAGTTCTGTCATTGTTTGGTTAAATAGTTACTGATGAGCAAATAATCTTAAGCACTTCCCTTCTATTATATAGCAGGTAGTCTGCAGGATCAGCCATTTAACTTCAGTGTTAAGATATCGAACATGACATCCGGCACAGTAGGAGCTAATCAGTTTCTGATGAGCTGTGATTTCTTCATGCTTAGCATTTGCCTTAAACCTCATCTTTCACCCCAATCACTGAGCTTTACATTTCCCATGCATTACATATGGCTTCTCGTGGTGTGGCTTGACTATTGAAGGTCACATCTCACATGCAAGCAGTGCTTGTCCCCAGTCTCTGCAGGAATATACTTTATGAAACCTGTGTACAAGCTCCTAAGTAAGCTATGGATTTAGAAGCTGACACCAACTTTTAAATATAGCAAATCCTCCCAGGTTATAACCTCTTCCAACACTAAACTTAGCTCACCTGTACCAGAATACACACAAGGAACAGCCTTTCCCAAGCGCTGGAAGAGTCTGACCTTACAGTGCTACGCAGTTTATATTACAATCAAACAAACATGTCCTCTGAGAATTTTAGAGCTACTTGCTGTTTTCCAAATACTCCTCCTTACACACATTTTTAAGCCAAAAATGTCCTTAAACCAGTAACTACTTCAATAAGCCCTCGAGGAACTAGGGTATAATTATTACAGCACCAGCTCCTGATTAAGGACTTGTTGAAAAAGGGCTCATTAATTTGCATGCACATCTGATTGACTATGATGGAAGGGAGCTGATAGAGAGTTATGTAGGGCACTGGTTCCCATATATGGTGCTCACAATGTCAAACACATCTACTAGAAGAATTGCCACCTGTTAGCTTTCCATCTCTTCTGTACTTCAACCCCTAAAACCTCAGCTCTCTCTTCTTCTTGATGGCCTAATAATAGTAATATTTTTGTGTAAGTCTATCCAGACAGTAAATACATTCAAAAAAAAATAAAGAGATTCAGAAAAGTCTGACTTGTTTCCAAATAGTGCACAACAGGAGAGGAAGGCCAGCATAGCTAGGAAAATAACTTGCTTCCTGTTTTCCACTCTATTCCACTACTATATAAAATAAAGCCATCTTCTAGTGACATGAAAAATAACACTGCACAACTGTTAACAATAGATTAAGGATTTCTTAGAAAAATGTGAAAATAGCTCCATTTTATGACTATATTTTAATAAGCAGAAAGATTTAATCACAATTTACCTGCACTGTGAGAAAAGAAGTTTATAAGCTTTAAGCCAGGGCTATGCAATTGAATTATCACAGGACATTTCATCAGAGTTACACTGGAAACCAGAAGGAAGGCAGATAAAACTACCATACTACTTAAGCAAGACAAAGGCCATTGGAAAAGGAACAATGAGAATAATAAAGACACAGGAGTACACAGGAGTACACAATTACATGGCAATGTTTCCCAGCATCAGACAATGGTACCACAAACCCACCGTGAGGATGAAGCCCTACCTGCAGGGAAGACCAGATGCCAGCACAAAAAGTCTGTCTCCAGTTCTACCATCGATTCCAGTGTGTGCATGAGCAGTTACTTCCCCAGTTTATCATCCCTGCATATAGCTGGTGGGAAGTACCTGACAACCTCACTTTGAAGGCAGCACATGCCCCGTAGCTGACTGGTTTGATGGAGTATTCTATGAAAAATGGGAAGAACTATGTGAGGATGTCAGGAAGGCTCATTATCTTCACACCCCGGCAAAACAGATATGCAGATCTAACATGTTTGTCCTCCCAGATACTTTTGCATTTCTTCCATGTGTATAATATTGAATATATTCAGGTCAGACAGTGGTCCTGCTTTCAAGGAAGTGGCTCATCTTACATGCAAAACGCTTCATGCTCCTAATTCCAGGGCTCCCTTCTCCACCTCTTTGAAGAGTGTCTTACACTACCAGGTCTCTAGGCACTACTAGTAACACTCAAGTTTTTCACCTGCTGCTGATTCCAACCATTCACAAGCTCTTTCCAAACTCCAAAAGGTTTCTGTTTTATTTTGTTTTCCTAAATGTCCACTTGCTTGTTTGTCCTGTCAAAAACATTCCTATGTTTACAGCTGAACTTTTAAGAACCTGAAGAAATCCAAGAGACTTCCAGCTTTCCCTCAGTAATCTCAAAGTGATATGTCAGCAGCTGGTTCCTCTCTTCTGGACATAGGTTAGACAGTTCCTTCCAAGAATCATCTTCCTCTCTTCCCTTCCCTAAGGCTTAATTCTCACATTCCTGAGAACATTGTACTATCCAGCATCTAGACCCTGGAGAGCAGTTTCTTCTGCAAAAGTGCAACCTCTGAGGCAGACAGATTCCAGGTTTTTGGGCCTTTTAAAACTTTTCCTACAAGCCTTGCACAAAGACAAAGGAAAAACAGTTCCTCTTCCTTGCTATCAATTTCGCTTCCAGTGTGTTCACTTCCAGTTTGTGTCCCTTGTTTTGTTCTGCATGCCTTTATGCCAGTGATAAGCCAGAGGTCTGTCAGCAGTGAACATGGGCAACTCTCTGTTGTCAGTACTTATTCAGCAGATAGCAAGCACCAAAAGCTTAGTAGGACATCCACATTCATACAACCTGGTGTTAGGGACAAATCCTTACCCAGCACCACTGTGGTTCTGGCAGAGCAGCAACCAGAATTGACAATCCTTAATGTCCAGGCAAAAAAAAAGCAGCCAAGCTTTGCAGGCTTCTGCATGCAATAATAATTAAGGCACACAAATGTTTTCACACCATTTCTACTGCAGTGACAAGAGGGAAAATCTCCAAGTGGCAGGATAAGCTCACAGCTCTGTCTGTACTTTCTTCTCAGCAGGGATACAACTTTGTAAGCAGAGCTCAGTGCCAGGGTACAAGGCATTTTGGCACCCTGAAGCACAGTGGCTGTACAAAAGCATCACACAGATGTTGCAGAGCTGAAGAGACCATGCACAGCCACATTGCAGCCTCTTAATTGTCTGCAACCAATGCCGCAATGGCCAACAGCCTTAAACAACTGGCACCACCACACAAAGGAGCCCAGGTGGCACAGCCCTGGAGATGGTCCCCCAGCAAAACATGAGGTCACACTAACCCAGCAGGAAAATCTAATCTTAATGAATTTGAACTCACTGCCCTTCCAACTCCTAACATTCTGTGATTCTGTGATAACCAAAAGCTATCTGGACATGGTCCTGTGTAACAAGCTCTCAGAGGCCCTGCTGGAGCAAGGAGGATGGGCCAGATGAACTCCAGAGGTCCCTGCCAACATCCACCATTCTAGGATTCTGCGAAACCTTAAGATCTGTCAGATCCCTCTAAAGGCAGTTGTGTAACTCCAGTTCAGATATACATCAAATTTATAAAAATTACAATGTGACCAACCCCACCCAGTGTTTTTGTTGAGAACTGCAGAACCAGAACATAATTAAAGAGCACGGCCCTAGCTGGGCTTTTCTTCTGTGTGACCTGATCTAGGGAATCCTGCTGTGGTAGGGGGTTGGACTAAATGATCTTTTGAGGTCCCTTCCAACTCCTAACATTCTGTGATTCTGTGATTTTAAAATTCACAAAATGCAAATCAGCATACTTAGAAGAACACTGCCAGCTGATGTTAGATGCAAGAAAATCTTGACTTCTATATAAACATGATTTTAGTAAGAGCCCAGTAGGAAGAGGAACATGTTCTTTAGGAGTAGAAAAGAAAAATGGCTTAATTACATTGTCTCTGCATGGCTGCACATCAAGTATTGTTCTGGTGTGTGAGAGCTCTGCAGTTCGTATAACCTGCCTGAAGGAATACTAGAGAGATCCAGAAAGAAAGTGAAAATTGCTCAAATCAATATGAACAGGAAAATGCTCAAAATCAATAAGACATGAAGTGAATTACTTTCATGGCTCAATAAACAAGGAAGGAAACGAAACTTTAACATCTGCAGGTGATTAGTTACAGCAATACTGGTTTAATAAGCAAAAGGAAAAAAAATTAAAAAAACACACACACAAATCCAAAACAATCAAAACACCCATCCTACTTTGCCCCTACCCTTTTATTTTATTGATGTGAAAAACACAGATGGTTAGGAAAGAATATAATCGATAATGTCAACAGAAAGCTAAATATTACACAAGTGTATTTGCATTCCATTTGATACACAAAAGCCAAGAGCTGCTGCTGCTTTTGTTTCTCAAATGTAAACACATGCCACACTGCAAGATCTATAAAACCCACAAACAAACATGATGAGGTCATTGGACTAAGTGTCCGCTTTAACCCCAGAATATATTTGTCTGTATGTACAAACACTGAGAAGCAGAGAGCTCTTCTAACACAATAACACATTCTGGGTTTTAAACATATGGCAAATAAGCTTTGGAAAGACTACCTCAGATTTCCCTGCATAGTAAGGCAATTCAGTGCTCAAACATGAATATAAATCACATACTTTAAGAAAGAAAAAAACCAAACCAAACAAAAAAAAAGATTACTTTCTTGAAAAGTCCTGAAAAGTGAAACACTTTGTCCTGCATTTGGTCAGTGCGCCTGGTAGCAGTGACCCCAGAAAAGACTCCTAGCAACAGCCTCATGCCCTCCAATCCTCTTCACACTGTGGGTAGCGTGGCAGGGGGACAGATCCACCTCCTCGCCTGTCAGAGACACACCTGGTATGTTCAAAGGTTATCACAAGGTTTAGTATATCCTGAAAAATTATAGTGACCAGAATAAGAACTGTACATTGAAAAGATGGTTTTAGAAAGATCTGTAGGTTTTACTCTGGCACAGGTGCCACCTGGGGGTTATTGAGCAGGCAGCCCAGGAAGGAGACAGCACAGTTACTCCTAATCTGCTCTTCCAGGTCCTCAGTCAGATTTACTCAGTCCATACCTACCACACTTGAAAATAATCTGTGAGGTCTCAAGCTTCAGCAGAAAGTTTATACTTCGCTTCACAAAGGTAGGGGTTTAAGCACTAACAAACATAGACACTTAACTTATTATGACTACTGGAGATAGCCTGGCCTGAAGAGAGGTTAAGGGCATATTCTGCTTACACAAGGCAGTACATGCTGCAGTCAGGTGCTCCTCTGAACACCTGTTTCTTTAAACCAGTTGCCCTCACCCAAAGCTGCATCTCTGCACATTGCAGCAATCTATGTATCTTAGTGCCTACAACAGGAGGTTTTATCTTCTGAGCAGTCTGTCCTTCAACAGGGAAGGCAGAAACAATTAAACATCCCATGGAAAATGAGAGGTCAAAAAGAAACTAAGGACTGAAATAGGATCTGTTCTTTCAGTCCTCATACAGCCTAAAAACCTCTGTGTGTATATATATAGATGCACACACACAAGCATTGGCTTTAAAGAGTTGCTGCCCTGACAGCCTGATCTCTCACACTTTGATCTACTTTTATGCATAGAGTGAAACAGTCTACATAATGTTCTTTCCTAGAAAAAGGAATTACTTGAGTCTGTCTTACAGGCAATGAAAACAATTTTATGGGATTGAGTTCTTAGACTTCCTTCTGCTGCACATCTCTGACTCAAACACAGCTGCACAGTGGTGTTATCTGATCACAGCAGCATGATGCACTGTGCACACCCCAACTTGTGCAGCATCACTGTAATCATCAATGTGTGAGAGATGTAACCTGCTCTACCTCTGGCATAATCAGGAGAATCCCTTAGATTTGAAACACTGCATGATATTCCTGCTGAGCAAAGAGAGAATGGAAGTGCCCAAGTTCTCTTTACAGAGCAAAAACGCAATTGAACAAGTGGTGAAAGATGAGGGCAGAGGACTGCTTTCAAACTAGTATTTCAGCTATATTTTGAGCTTTTTTAAAAAAAGGAACTAAAACTTATGCTTTGGTTTAAATAATGAACTAAGGGAAGGTATGCATGACAGATATAGCCAAACCTCTTGATTGTCACCTTAACTCAAGTGGAAGCATGGGCAGATGAGGGAATAATTCCTCCACTATAGAAGTAACAGAGTAAGAGGTATGGATTTATTTCTCCGCTTTTGGGTGGACACCTCCTGCTGTTTTCCAAGGAGCTGGAGACAGCAGCACACACATCTTTATTTCACTTGAATTCACCCCAGCACAAAAGCCAACCTCTCTTCCCTCAATCATAGGCTCCAAGAATCCCCAAAGTCTTACCAAAAAAGAGCTTTGTACTGTTTTAAGGGCACAAAATCCTCATTACATGTGTAGCCTTTGACTTTTATTTGTAAAAATCCTTAAACAGCTTTCTAGCCCCATAAATCTCTGTTCCATACAACAGGAGGATGTGACCACAACTGAAAATATGTGACTGAGGAACTAGAGGGCATTTAACCCAGAACACAAACACCTGCAGCATCTGTCAAACAACTAGTGTGACAACAGAAGAAATGAGTGAGAAGTGTGGCGTTCCTCCCTGGGTGAGAGAGGCAGAGTATCTCGCACCCCAGAGACAGGCTGGTGTGTTAATGCATCTTATTCCCTAACTTCCTTAGGTCTGGATAGTTAAAACAGAATTGCTTTTAATTAAAACCCAGTAATGAAGTGTTGTTTTCAATCACAGTGAACATCTGTTCCTCCCACTGACAAATAGAATAGCCTTGCTCTCCATCTTTGAAAAATGAGGCAATTACATGTCAAAATAAAGGTGCTTCATTCTAGCCACCCAGATTTGAAGATTTTGTCCAAAAGCCACAAAAACTAGCTGTAAGTGCACATGGCTCATTTCCAACAAGTATGCATCAGCATCAGAACGGCAGTGCACGAAAAAGAGAACTTCCTGTAAAAATCCAGGGAAAGGAGAACTTTAAATGAGCTGCAAGTCGCAGACTGTAAAAATCTCTCTCTTCCCAGCTGTAATGAGCCACAGTCGAGCTGCAAATGCATAAATGAGAGCACATCTCAACTCTTTCTTTTCTCTATCCTTTAGTGTCAGCATTTTGTGATGAACAGAGACAGGATAAGCCTTTTTCTGTTGTCCATTTTAACTGCTATTTTTTAAGAAAAGTGTCCTGTGAAATATGTGAACACTGAACACTGGCAGAGACACCTCTGAAAAGAGGCCAAGTTTTGATTGAAAAACGTCATCCCTCCCCAAAACCAACTGCAAACTGTCAAACAGCATCACTGCAGCACATGAATGCAAGCAGCAATCTTCAAATAGGAGACTTAATTCCAGCAAAAATCATGGCATAAAGGACAATGGAAATTATTTTTCTCCCAACTTTTCTTTAAACAAACATTCTTGTATGCAGAGAGTTTGTGTACTTAAAAATACAATAGAACTGTCTTTCCCTCCTTGATTTACAATATACCTGTACATGCAGGCTGTTCTGCTTAAGAACATCTCTAGCTAAACTCCAACCTACAACAGGCAGTTATATTTCAGTTGTTTCATGTGGATAGTCATAAATTTTACAAAAGTAGAGCAGTTCTATGAAGACTATAGCTGGATAATTTAGGACCTGGCATAGTAGAGTATCAAAAACCTAGGACACTTAGTCACACTACTTTAGAAAAACACTATCAGATTAACTAACAGTAGTTGCACAAAATCTACGAGTAGAGCAGGAACAGAGACCACAGCCAGTCGAAGATCTCCAGCACCCTCTTCTGGTGCCCTCAGGCGCGACTGCAGCTAGAATCGTCCCTTCTCAAGTGACACTGATAGACCCGGTTAATAACACACCTAGATCCCGTGAGTTAACGGGATGCCAGTGCCCTTAGCAGCACCAGAATGAAAAAAATATAGGGTATCCTATTGCTTTGAAAATTTCAGGAAGAAATTTCAACCGTTGAGATATTATTCCTATGAGTTTCAGCATTCGTCATTTATGTTACTGTACTTACTATAAACTGTAGCTCCAGGCCCAGAAGGTTAATGTATTGGACAATGGACACTGGGAAAAACTGCTTACAAGAGACTGATGGGAAAGCAGAGATAATTCACATGTATTGTGGTCTGAAAGACAAGTACAGATCAGAGTAACCAGGGTTGTCACGGTTCCTCATTTTGCTTCATTTTACTTTGACAGGGGGTGGGGGCAGACACCATCTCTGGGAGAGTAACACTGAAAATTTCACTGACCTCCATAGGCAGCATGGAAAAAAATATAAGGATGCTCTTTTCAAACCTGACTGCAGAGATGACACAACCGTGTATCACAGACCAAAGGCACACGCCATCCTCCAGAAGTCAAGCAAAATGTGACAAATTGAGTGGGAGTGTCTACAATGCAGAGTCTCAAAAGCAAGTTTAACATAATTGGGTGAAGGAGATACATGGGAAAGGTTAGAGAAGATAAAAAATGGGAGAATAACCTGTGCAGCATCAGTCTGAGACAGATTGGGCAGTACAGTGTTGAGGACAGAGATAATACTGGTAACTTGAAAACTGGTCAGTGGACAAAAGACCCAGAGAAGAATTTTAAGGTACAAGGCAGAATAAGTTATACCTTAGAGGTGTTATACAGTGAAGATCTGCAACAGCTAGAGGCAGTTATGAGAACCCACATGTTGTGAAAGATGAATAAAGTCACAAGCTAACAAGTAAATAATGAGGAATGAAAATGAAGAGTTAAATCATCAGAAGATACTAATTAAAAGAAATAGAATAGAAAACAGACTATTGATTGCGAAGTTTGTTCTCTTGGCTAAGCAGTAATGCTTCTGCACTGTGTGGAGTTGTTAGCTTTTCTTCCTGTCACACTGATATTTTAGGTCATTGGGATCAATCAGTCTGAGGTTTGGGCCACACAACATAGAGCAGCTTCATCCTCTTGGAAATCAGATACTTCAAGAACAACCAGCAGCAGCTTACCTCTGTACTCTTTGGCCATATCACTGTTTCTCCTCCCCGGGGTCACTAGAGCTCCCCTGAAGCCCAGAGTTTCATCATTTTGCACAAAGTTAAGGCACAGAAAATGCCCTTGAGGTATGACCAAGAAGAGGCCTTGCTCAAACAGCTGGAGGGGAAAGTCACATGGCCTGACCAAGGACTGATGTTACTCTAAGACTTTGATGAAGTAAGCCAAAAATAAAATGACCTGCCTGTCCTTGCATGGTCAAGCTTTCTTGCATGAAGTGGGGGAAATTAGTATGCAAGTGCCAGTCACAGAAGAGCTCTGCAGGACAACCAGAGTCATGCTGAAGAAATTCCTGGGAATCAAAACTTCCTCAAGAGCAGAGGGGACAGCCAGATGCCCAGATACCAAGACACAGAGACCCCTTCCTTTGCTCTGAGCCAAGCTGCTATCTCCACACCATTAACAACCAGGGAAAACAGCCCTGAGTGTAATAATTAACAACAGATATATTGATATGTAACAGTAAGAGCAGCCAGTATATTGCTGCTGCTAGACACCCCTAATGTGAGCATACATAATGAAATACCCTTCCTTGGACTACACGTGCTTTCCCCACAGTGCTCCCTGCATGTCCAGCAGAGTAAGGACTCTCCCCATTCACCATTTACCTCTCCACACAAACACTAGAGATGAGCCTAGGGATGACATGCCAGTGTTGGAGGTGAGATCAATAGCCCAGCTGAAGTACATCTACACCAATGGACGCAGCATGGGCAACAAACAGGAGGAGATGAAAGCAACTGGGCACCAGAAAAGCTATCACATAGTCACTCATATAAACATGGTGGGATGACTCTTGTGATTGGAGTCCTGCAATGGAGGGCTATAAGCTCTTCAGCAATAGGCAAGGAAGGTGAGGTGGTGGAGTGGCTCTGTATGTTACAGTGTGTAGTACTTGATGATGGCGATGATGAGGTCGAGTGCTTACAGGTAACGATCAGGGGGAAGGCCAACAAGGCAGATGTCCAGGTGGGTGTCTATTATAGACCACCCAACCAGGATGAAGAGACAAATGAAGCATCCTACAAGTGGCAGGCAGAAATCTCACCACTGCTAGCCTTTTTTCTCTGGGGAACTTCAACTTACCATTTGTCTGCTGGAAACACAACACAGCAGAAAGGAAACTGTCTAGGAGGTTCCTGGAGTGTGGGGGAGATAACCCCCTGACACAGCTGGTGAGTAAGCCTACCAAGGGAAGTGCCCTCTAAACTTCCTGTTTACAAACAGAGAAAGACTTGTGGAAGATATGGTGTTTGGAGGCCATCTTGGGCACAGTATAGTGACCACAAAGTGACAGTTTTAGATTCTTGGTGAAGTAAGGAGGGGGGGGGGGTCAGTCCTTAGAGGCAGAAACATCAAGGAAGTCTGGATATTCTTCATAAAGGAAATCTTAAAGGTGCAGGAACAGGCTGTACTAATGTGCTATAAGATTAGCCAGTGGTGAAGACAACTGTCCTGGCTGAACACAAGAGCTTTGGCTGGGACACAGGGGAAAAAAAAAAGAGTTCACCAACCTGTGGAAGAAAGGACAAGCAACTCTGGAAGGGCACAAGGATGTCATTAGGTCATGCAGAGAGAAAATTAGAAAGGCAAAAGCCCAGCTAGAACTCAGTCTAGCCACTGTCATAAAAATTACAAAAAAATGTTTTTACAAATTTAAGAAAAGGTTTGATGGGGCCCTGGGTAACCTTATGTAGTGGATGGTGTCCCTGCCAGGCAGTGGGGTTGGAACTGGATGATCTTTGAGGTCTCTTCCAACTCTGACAATCCTATGATCCTAAATAAAAGAATGGCACAAGGAGGTCAAAGGAGAATCTCCATCCTTTACTGGATGTGGAGGAAACAGTGTCACCAAGGATGAGGAAACGAGATACTTAACGTCTTCTTTGCCTCAGTCTTTAGTAGACCAGTTATCCTCAGAGTACTCAGACCCCTGAGCTGGATGAGAGAGACAAGGGGCTGAATAAACTCCCCATAAAACAGGTAGCAACCTGCTACTTCACCTAGATATCACAAGTCAATGCGGCCAGCTGAGATCCACCTATAGGTACTGATGTAGCTGGCAGAAGTGCTCACCAAACCACTTACCATCATCTGTTAGCAGATTTGATTAACTGGAGAGGTCCCAGATGACTGGAAGATACCCAATCTGATGCCCATATACAAGAAGGGTCATAAGGATCTTAAGAAGCACAGGCCTGTCAGCCTTACCTTAGAACCAGGGAAGCTTATGGAGCAGACCATCCTGAGTGCAATCCTGTGGCTTGTGGTGGACAAGCAGGTGATGAGGTCCGGCCAAAATTAATTCATGAAAGACGGGTCCTGCTTCTCCAACCCAATCTCCTTTTATGACCAGGTGACCTGCCTAGTGGACAAGGGAAAGGCTGCAGATGTAGTCAACCCTGACTTCAGTAAAAGTCTGAGACTTCAGTAAAGCTTTTGACACCATCCCAACAGCATTCTCCTGGAGAAGCTGGCAGTTCGTGCCTTAGACAGGTATACTCTTTGCTAGGTAAGAAACTGGCTGCATGGACAAGCCAACAGAGAGGTGCAGGAGTACATCCAAAGAAGGAGAATGAAGCTGGTGAAGGTTCTGGAGCACAGGTCTTATGAGCAGTAGCAGAGGGAAATGGGGTTGTTTTGACTGGAAAAGAGGAGTCTCAGGGGAGACCTCAGGTCTCTGTAGAACTACCTGAAATGAGACTCTAGTGAGGTAGGTGCTGGTCTCTTCTCCGAGGTGACCAGCCATAGAATGAAAGGAAATAGCCTCAAGTTGTGCCAGCGGAGGTTCAGGTTGAATATTAGTAAAAAATTTTTTCCACTGAAAGGGTGGTTAAGCATTGGAACAGGATGCATAGGGAAGTTGTGGAGTCACCATCCCTGGTGGTGTTCAAAAAAACATGTAAACTTGGCAGTTTGCAACTTGGTTTAGGGGACATGGAGATGTCAGGTGAACTGTTGGACCTGATGATCTTAGAGTCTTTTCCAACCTTAATGATTCTATGATCAAGGTCTTTTGCTGTTAATAATAATGATACTACAAATGGCTAAAGAGTAGTTATGTGTGGAAGAAGCAGAACAGTACAACAGCTCACTTAAGAAGAATTTTAGTACACTTCGCTCATTGTAGCCAACATTCTATATTGCCCTTTTGCGTACAAAGTGGACTCAAGGACTTCTCTTGTAAGAAATAAATTACTTGGCAAGTAAATCATTACATCGAGCTGCCTTTTTTTTTAACTTACAGGTTGGACATTTTAGGACAGAAGCTTTTCAAGATATTACACAATTCTTTGTTTTTATTATTAAGTGTGAAAGTCTGCTTTGTTACATTGTCACATAGCTAGTCAGAAATGCTTCTGTGATGAAGAAAGTCAATGCTGGGTCAACCCAAGACCTCATTCTACAACACTGGTTTTACAAAGAAATTATAGTAATATTCAATACACCCAATACAACATTCCTTGCTTTCTTCAGGGAAAAGTTCGATCATTCTTCCTCTAGTGGGTATATTACTACATAACTTAGCAATTTCATTTGGACCACGTATCCCCAAATTTTCATGAGATAAATATGTGCTTCTACAGATGACAGAGAAGTCTTCACACATCATCATCATCTGAAGTATCACTGCTGCTAGTCTCAGAATCCTCATTCTCCAGAGCAGGTTTGAAAGTGCTGTTTTTCCAGGGGC
The DNA here is from genome assembly GCA_013399015.1 of Galbula dea. Taxonomy (NCBI): domain Eukaryota; kingdom Metazoa; phylum Chordata; class Aves; order Piciformes; family Galbulidae; genus Galbula; species Galbula dea. The sequence continues at coordinate 82,984 of VWZX01001537.1, forward strand.
TAAATTTAAAATCACAGATGAGGCCATTTTTCAAAATCCCATTTTTCCGAAGGCCATTTTTTTTTAACTGAAATGAGAAAACAAGTAGTATTTAAAGAAAGAAAAAGGTAAACACAACAATCTGTTGCATTTCAACTTTCTCTGTAACTTCACCTCCAGGCTACACTAGATACACAGCACCATCTCTTCATATACAAATATATACAGGAAAACTCCCCTGAAAGTCTTTGCTTTTGGACCAATCACTTATAACCAATTGCCTCCAATTGTGCTAAGCTCCTGCAGCATTGCGTGAGAGCTTACCCTCTTCTCACCCCTCACATCACTTGCCCCAGTGATCCCTCCTCCCTCATGGTCCTTCCTGTGATACACTCCATTTTTCCACAGTGCTGCAGACACTTGGCTATGAAAGGCAGAGTCTGCAGTAATGAAGGGGCCCAGAAGAGGAGAAGGAGGAAGAAAGAACAAATAGCCCAATCTATCATCTACCTGATGCAGTTGGAAACTCAAGGACACTGAAGAAAAAGAAACAACTGATTCTACATCAAGAAAGAAATTACTGCGTTTTCACACACAGCACAGAAGCTGGACAATAAGCATTTAACGGTTTAATATTTCAAATGCTCTAAGGAATACATGTGTGGTGAGACTTAAGGAAATATCAAATAATGAGATTTAACACTGCACAAGATTCTCCCTTCCAGCTCCACCTCACTGACCCCATCAGGTATATACATTCCTCATGAAAAAAAAAAAATCCAGTCTAGATTGCCTTTCACCTTTTTAACTAGTGAACTAAATGTGTCTCACTTTCCAAAACAGAAAATTCAGATTCTGGAGAACAAAGGAAACTGCATAAAAACCTTGAAAGAAAATTCCATTTCTTCAGGCTAAGCCGAGGAACTGGGAAGTCAGAAGTACCCCCTTACACTTCCCCTGGTATTTTGAGAATAGGACTTACCTACAAGCACTGGTCTCCTAAATGTAAAAAGTAACTATTCTTGCAAAAGCACAATACTGAAATGGTACTGAAACCGCAACATCCCAAACCATCAAAACTACTGCAGATTCTCCTCAAAGGCAGGCATTTAGGTGTAATGGTTTAACCCAGGCCTTTTCCTGGTAACCAGTTTATAACCAGGGAAGTGATCGTGTTTCCCAGTATTCCATACGATTTTACGTAACTGGGGGTGTAATTAAGGAGGAGGAGAGGCTTTCGTTCTCTTTTCCCTTCTGCTGGATCTGAAGACGCAGGTTCTCTGCTATCAGTCTCACACATGCGAAGGAGTCAAGCCTTGCAGGCCTTGAGAGGCAGCGGTTGCTGGCATTGGTCATTGTGACTCTGCTATCTTAAGGAGACTTGTAAGATTCTGTTTTTATTAGTTCTATCCTGGGTTTCAAGTGTACGTACCTGTTTTAGTTTCCCTTTTCCCTTTTTTCCCCTTTTTTCCCTTTTTCCTTCCTTTTTCCCTTTCCCTTGGGGGGTTCCCTCTACTGTGTACATAGTATTTTAATCGTATATAACTGCTATATATGTAAATATAAATACTTCTGATATAATTCGGGTTGTTTCGGGCTCTTTAGTTTCTCTCGTAGTTTTTTTTTAAAACTCTGAGAGGGAAAAGGGGGGAAGGATTTCACCGTGAGTTTGGGCATTTGGCAGGGAGCCAGGTCCAAACCATCATATTAGGGTAGCCAACTACAAGTTCCTAATGAACATAACTTAGTTACCTGTTCAGTAATCACTCGGAACTCTCTCATCTCATCCTCTGTTAGTGGAGCACATGTTTCATCATTTTCACTGTCTTCCTGCCAGCCCATCTCTTTTAACAACCTTTAAATTAAAAGGACAGCATTAAGGAATTTGCTACACACACTCAGGCATTTCAAGCTCTGTCTACCTACAAGTGTAAAGACAGTTAACAAACGGATTAATATTCCATTTTTGTTTAAACAAACGTATACACAGAAGTAAGTTAAAAGTCTTACAAAAGATACATAAAGCACAGACCTTGAAAAGTTCTCAGATCCTCCACACATGACCTTATTTTACCACTGCATGTGGTAAAAACTTCACTTTAAGGAAAGCAAGCAATCTTTGTCAGCTGGAAAAGCAAGAATTTATTTTCTTTGCGTAACTGCTCTGGTGAAGCAGCCATGTACCCTGTTGGACATGGTACAAAGAGACAAAGACTCGCATTGAGGGAATCTGTAGGTTTTCATAGATAACAGAACAGCCATGAGGAATACTGGTAGCGTCCCTCCATGGGAACTAACTGAGGATGCAACAGCCTCATATAGTTTATTTTTATTGGCACATGCTAAAGCAAAGACAGGCTTCTTTGCAACTGAGTTGCATCCAACAGCAGATGCTAATTTTTCAGTGCAGAGACTACAACTAGGAGTCAGTCTTGGGATGAGCAGAGGAAATGGGACAAGAGCTAGATTCCTCGTTGTGACTAAGCTTGAATCCAAAGTAATTGGCTTGTTTTAGCTAGTGCCAGAAGTGCAAAAGTAGTATCTGAGCAGGAAGAAAGTGGTTTTACACATCAAGATGCTGTGAAAACAAGGGTTATCTGAGTGTGAAGACACTGTGACATTTAACAGTGAAGACACTATTCCTGCTGCAAAGTGTTTGTCAAAAGGATTAGCACCTTCTTGAGCCAAACCACACACCTGTTGACCTTAAATGTTAAAGGAAGTTAAAACTATTTCATGAAAAACAGAGGTTTCTAAAGCATACGCCAGAACTAACACAAGGCACTAATACTTTGAGCTGAAGAACTGTGAATATATTAAAACAGAGATGTTGAGACAAACTCCCAGCTGATGTCAAGTGCCAGGTACTTCATTTTGCCAGATGTCAGCAAAACATGCCCTTCAATGTAATCCTCCCCATAAAGAACTCCAGATTCAATGGATGTGCATTGGGAAAATTTGCAGGTGACCAATGACACCAATGACTGTGGTTAAAACCATTAACAAAAGCCTGGAATTGCAAAAGAAGAAGGAGAGAACAACACTACACTTTGTTTTTTAAAAAAAAGAAGTTAACAGGACAGTAACAGAAATTAAAATTACATCCTCTGTAGTATTTCAAAGTGAGGCTAGACAAGGTTCTGAGCAACCTGATTTAGTTGGGGATATCCCTGCTCACTTATAGGGGGGTTGGGCTAGATGACTTCTGAGGTCCCTTCCAACCCAGATGTTTCTATGATTCTATGATTTAGACTAAACTGGACAATATGACAGCCATAAACAATAAAATCCTCATGAAGTACCAGAAATAATAAGGAAAGCATCCAACACCCTCTTTTAAGAGAATACATTCATTTGTATAGACATATAGAAACAGACTCACAATGTTAAATGCAGTTCAATGGCAGTTATATTTTTGGCAACGGTAATTTGAGTTAGAAAGTTCTACTATAAGCTAGCTGTTAACAGTATTATGTACAATAAAGTGAATAGTTACAGAGCTCCTATTAATGTAAATAAAATTTAGGGCAACAGCTAATTAACGTTTAAGCAACATTGTCTAAAATTAGCAGAATCTATGGTCCCTTTAAAGTGGCACTAGGCTTCTAGAAAAGTTAAAAGTGTCAACTACAAAAAAAAAAATACACTTCAGATTAGCAAACTTGACACCAACAAGATGCCTGCATGTTGGAAACTTTCCCAGCAAATGGAAAGCCCAAGATATATTTCACATCACAGAATATTAGGAGCTGGAAGGAACCTCCAAAGATCATCTAGTCCAACACCCCTGCCACAGCAGCATTCCCTACACCGGGTCACACAGAAGCACATCCAAAGGGGTTTTGAATATCTCCACAGAAGGAGACTCCACAACCTCTCTGGGCAGTCTGTTCCAGTGCTCTGGCACCCCCACTGGGAAAAAATTTCTACGTGTGTTCACACGGAATCTCCTATGCTTCAGCTTACAGCCATTGCCTCTTGTATTTTGTACAAGATGTGCCAATACTTCTACTACATATTCACGAGTACCCTGTAAATAAAGCCGATCACTTCAAGTCCAATCCACCAAAAAAGCTTATGTTTACATGCATGCAGAGGTCACAGCCAAAGGACTGGGACAAGATGGAGATACAGCCTTTCTGGGATACCACAAAGAGCAGACACTTGCCCAGAAAGCCTATGAAGGCCATTCAAAGTCATTCGAATTGAAAAATGAGAGTTAGATTTGACTTCCATCTTCTAGCAAAAAAAGCAGCAGCAGCAGGCAATAGTGGCTGAAGATTTCCACCTCAATAGCCAATGGTGACAGAAAGAGCAGGGTGCATTTCACTTTTCATAGTCATGTAAGGGAAGACGTCATTGAAGTTTCCTCTGCAGGTACTACAAACAGAAAGGCTTTCTAGTCTAATGGTATAGGTATAATCTATCACTTTAAAAATGAATAAATAAAACGTAGTCTACCACTGCAATTCTGCAGTTACTAGAAGCAGTAAGAATCAGAAAGAGCTCATGGCAAGCTCACCTAGAGAGTGAGCTGAAATTTCCCAGCAGCATCATTCCTATCTCTACCAGTTGCTACTGCAGTTACTTTTGAGATACTAGAATTGTTTCAATCCTTTTTGAAGTTAATTTCTCCCTTTCCAGTGCCTTGTCTTGTGATATCACTGACAGTGTCAATCTTATCAAAATAAATATAAGTACTTCAACGATGAGGAAAAACTCCCTGGAGTTTTATATAAGATGTGGCATTTAAAGTATTATTAATAAAAACAGCAGTTCGCTTTATTTCTTTATAAGGAAATAAATCACACTTTTAGCAAAGCAAGTTTAAGTCAGTACATAAGTCTAGCAGAAATAAAATATATTCCATATTAAATTAGTACATGTCCAAAAGTTAAACTTTAACAGTACCCATTAAACGTTTCATGTGTTCTCACTTTTCAGATTCTGACTTTTGACCTAGTAAGAGTTTACGGCATGTTCACTTTCTGTGAAGGAACACTCTTATGTTACATAAAATACATACCTATGCTCTGCCTCCAGTGAGCTAGAAAGAACATCTGCCTGAGGAAAAGCTGAAGATCGAATGATCTGTTGAGATGTAATTGAAGCACTGCCATTCTCCTGTGGAATTTCATTTTCAAAGTTGCGGTTGATGTCTCTCTCATGATGAGGACTGTTGCTGTTATGCAAGTTAAAGGACTCATTATCCTGTAAAAATAATTATATATTACAAAGTTTAAAAGTGAATTCCCTTCACAAGTAAATGTCTGCAAGCACTGCAACTCAGTGATTCTGTTTAATTTACACTTAAGTTTAAATGGAAACACTCTATACTACTTCAGGAGTAATTCTGTTTGCATGATGACACTAAACTGGGTGAGTGGCTGACACACTGGAGGGTTGTGCTGCCATTCAGTGTCACTTCAACAGGCTGGAGAGCTGGGCAGGGAGAAATTGAATGAAATTCAAGAAGGCCAAGTGTCGAGTCTTGCACCTGGGAAAGACCAACCCCATGGATCAGGATAGGTTGGGGACTGACCTGTTGGAGAGCAGTGAAGGGGAAAGGGATCTGGGGGTACTGGCAGATGGAAGGATGNTAATGGTTGCAAGCTGAAGCATAGGAGGTTCTGTGTGAATATAAGAAAAAAACCAAAAACATAATAAATTACTAGTTAGCTAGTTAAATGAGTGGTTTTGAGGAAGGTTTATTTGGATTCAGAGACATGAAAAAAGAAAACGGTGCCACTGTGCATTGCTCATAAAAGTAAGATAAGACTTTTCTGTCCCTCTTCCTGTTTCAGACAAAATAAAATTTGCTGTAGTGGAACTGTACAAGTTAGCTATATGTGTGACTTAAGAAATGTCTGCATCTTTCCTGGAAGTGTTAGTCAATAGCCAGCTGAACATGAGTAAGTAGTGTGCCCAGGTGGTCAAGAAGGCCAACAGCTTGTATTCAAAATATTGTGGCCAGCGGGTCTAGGGAAGTGACCACTCCCCTCTACTCAGCACTGGTGAGTATGCACCTCGAAAACTGAATTCAGATTTCAACCCCTCACTACAAGACATTGAGTTGCTGGAGTGCATCCAAAGAAGGGCAGTGAAGCTGGTGAAGGGTCTACAGCACAAGTTTTACAAGGAGTGGCTGAGGGAACTTGGGTTGTTTTGCCTGGAGAAGAGGAGGCTTAGGGGAGACTATCTCCCCCTCTGCAACTACCTGAAAGGAGACTTTAGCGAGGTGGGGGTTGGTTTCTTTTCCCAGGCAAGAAGTGATAGGACAAGGGGAAATGGCCTCAAATTGCACGAGGGGAGATTTAGATTGGGTATCAGGAAAAATTTCTTCCCAGAAAAGTGTTGTAAAACACTGGAACAGGCTGCCCAGGGAAGTCGTGGAGCCACTACACTGGAGTGTAAAACACTATTTTAAAAACACTATTTAAATAATGTAGACATGGCACTTACCGACATGGTTGAGTGGTGGACTTGGCAGTGTTAGGTTAACAGTTGAACTTGACCTTAAAGACCTTTTCCAACCTAAACAATTCTATCATTAAGTTAGTGTACTTGGCTTAATTTACTCTTTTTATTGTTGCTAAAAACACAGATGTACCCAAGTTATTAACATGTATGAACTGATACTACAGAAAGAAAAAAAAAAAAGTAAGAAGCACTAGAGGAAGAATAATACTGGGAACAACTTTTTAAAATTCATCAAAATATAATTCCTTTCTTTCATTTAGAGATCTAAGGCCATGATTTAACAGCTATTTACAGCAAATTGAAAAGCAGTTTATGGTCCACCTGAAAACTACTACTGTTGGATCTACAACAGGTATGAAGAAAACTACCTTCTCTTGCCTGGAATGATTCTCATGTTTATGTTCCTCTTCCAATCTATCTTGTTTCAGTGCTTTCAAAAATTCACTCTTCTTATCAGTCCGCATTCTTGTCAATTTCATTAAACGAGGCTGACCAACTTTGTCAACAAGGGATGTAGAATCTGACCTATTACACTAATGTAGGGCGTCAGAAAGAGAAATAATATTAGCTTGTTCATTTAGAAAACTTTCAAAAAACCACAAAAATCTCCCTGACTCCTGAAGCTCCAGGTTTCACACATCTAGTCAAAAGTAAGTGGAAGATACTTTTAATTTCAGTATATATAGTTCCTACCTGTAAACCCGGAGACACAGACTTATAGAGCACTGCCAATGCACAGTGGGCCATTAGCATTTCATACCATTAGCAGTTTTGAAGTTTAAACATATTAGGCTATACTTCATAATACACCATTTTTATTTCAAATCAAACCAACAAGCACATTGTGTAGTACTTAAAGGCCAGTGACATGCCTTCCATATTTCTCACACATTAACTTCCAAAAAAACTTATTTAACTTATTTATCCCTCATCTAACCCAACACAATGTTTTAATCGAGTTTAAAATCTCTGGAGACAGGAGGAAAACTTCTACTCTGGATCTGAGGAGAGCTGACTTTGGGCAGCTCAGGGAACTCCTTAATGTGGTCCCCTAGGAAAAAAACTTTTGAAGGTGCTGGGGTCCACCAGAGCTGGTCAGTTTTTAAGTACCATCTCCTAAGAGCACAGGAGCAGGCGATCCCTAAATGTCGGAAGTCAAACAGCTGAGGCAGAAGGCCAGCTTGGCTGAGTAAGGAGCTTCTTCTGGGAATTAGGCAAAAAAAAATGTATATGGCCAGTGGAAACAGAGCCTGGTAACGTGGCAGGTCTACAGAGAAGCTGTTTGGCACTGTAGAGAGAAAGTCCGTGCAGCTAAGGCCCAATTAGAGTCGAAGCTGGCCTGTACAGAGGGAGACAGTAAAAAGAACATTTTAAAATATGTTAAGTGGAAGAGGAAGACCAGGAATGACATTGGCCCATTACTAAATGGGCATGGTCACCTCACAGAGACATTGACAAAGCAGAGACATTTAATGCTTTCTTTGCCTCTGTCTTTAACATGGAGAATGGGATCTGGAGAACCCAGTGCCATGAGCCAGTGACCAATGACAGGGAGTCTGTTAACATCCTAGTTGACCCTGAAGTAGTGTGGGACTTGCTCCTCCAGCTATACCCCTGTAAGTCTATGGGGCCTGATGGGATCCACTCAAGGGTCCTTAGCAAGAGCTGGCAGATGCCATAGCGAGTCCTCTCTTGATGGTTTTTCAATGCTCTTGGGGATCTGGGGAGGTCCCAACTGACTGGAAACGGGCAAATGTTGTTCCACTTTTCAAGAAGGGCAACAGAAATGACCCTGTAACTACAGGCCTGTCGGTCTCACTTCTGTGTCTGGTACAATTATGGAGAAGATTACTCTGGGAGCTATGGATAAGCACTGGACAGATAAGCATCCTACTAAACAAAATGCCCAGTATATATCTTGATAAGAACATCATGAGGTGGGTACACAACTGGCTGAGGGGTCAAGCTCAAAGGGTTATAGTAGATGGAGCTACATCAGGCTTGCAACAGGTGATGAGTGGGGTCCCACAGGGTTCCATCTTAGGCTGGTTGTGTTCAACATCTTTATAAATTACTTGGATGTTGGACTTGAATGCCTAATAACTAAGTTTGTGGATGATACTAAGCTGGGAGGTGCTGTTGACTCCAATAAAGGCAGAGAGGCACTTCAGAGAGTGGACCATCTACCCTGTGAGGACAGGCTGAGAGAGCTTGGTCTCTTTAGCGTGGAGAAGAGGAGACTGAGGGGGGACTTCATCAATGTATATAAACATCTTAAGGGCCAGTGTCAGGAAGAGGGAGCCAGGCTCTTCTCAATGTCATCCAATGTTAGGACAAGGGGCAATGCGAGCAAGTTAGAGCACAGAAGGTTTAGTGTTAATATGAGGAAGAATTTTTTCACAGTAAGGGTGACGGAACACTGGAACAGGCTGCCCAGGGGGGTTGTGGAGTCTCCTACTCTGGAGACAGTCAAGGCCTGCCTGGACTTGTTCCTGCGTGACCTTATCTAGGGTGTCCAGCTTTGGCATAGGGGTTGGACTTGATGAGGGAGGTCAAGGACAATAGGAAGGGCTTCTTCAAA
>VWZX01001539.1:0-12300 GCA_013399015.1 Galbula dea
TCCTGCTTGTTACCCATGCTGCGAGTGTTTGTGTAAATGCTCACATGTTTGTATATGTAAATCAAGTTTATTTGCATACCTATTGGTGTACACATATTAAAGTACTTTAGACCTATCAGAAATTAATACTCAGTTCTTATTTGATAATACATATTCAGACTTCCAAGTTACACTGTCAAATACCCTCTTCTGGGGTGTGGCCTCACCAGCGCTGAGTACAGGGGAACAATCACTCCCCTAGTCCTGCTAGCTACACCATTTCTAATACAAGCGAGGATGCTGTTGACCAGCTGGCCATACTGCTATTCAGTTGGCTGTTGACCAACACCCCCAGATCCTTTTCTGTCAGGCAGCTTTCCATCCACTCTGCCCCTAGGCAGTAGCGTTACATGGGATTGTTGTAGCCAAAGTACAGGACCCAGCACCTGGTCTTGTTGAGCCTTTTACAATTAGCCTCACCCAATCAATCCAGCCTGTCCAGATCCCTCTGTAGAGCAGTGAAATATTTAGTTAAGTGTTTCTGACTATGCACTTAATGAAAAGATATCATCTTATTACAAATATTAATGATTTCTCTGCAAGAAGATAATTTTCTCACAAAAAGCACATAAACTCTAGTGCTACAAGATGGCTGAATCAAAGGGAACCCTTCCACAACCAGAATCATGTGATAAAAATTGTTTTGGCACTCTAGGAGTCTCTCTTCAAATCACTAAAGCAAGCCAACCCTGCTTAATGACCAGAGTTTGAAAAATCTGAGATCTTTCTGACATTATGTCTTGTAAATTACATGCTTCTAGGTTATTTACATTGCTACAGTGGTCAGAGGTACAAAATCTTATTCTCCTTGTTCCGGTCTACTACAGTCGAAATCTGGGCTGATTTCATTTTTCTAATAGTTTCCAGGGTTCTATGAAAAATGCATTGTGTATATGCATATATTGCTGTGCAGACAGTCACTTCTGTGTAAAAGATGCAACAGCACAAAATATATTGGGAATGTTACATTCATGGAACGTAAGTTTTCAAAGCAGCACACCTCAAGTAACATATTTCAGAAGCAAGTATCATATGGTTCATGCAAGTGGGAAGCTCCACTTCAAAAAAACAAAAAAACAAAACAAAACAAAACAAACAAAAAAAAAAGAAAAAAGGAAAAAAAAAGAGAAATCCTCCAAACTAATATTTAAATTTGTGACATCTCATTACATGACTGTTTTTCTTCAGGGTTTTTGTTTCTATTTGAATAAAGAACAATATTTAACATAAAGTTTAGCAACAAAATGCTTAGACACCACAGAGGACAGGTAGGCTAGCGCCATTTCTGTTGAGGAAGAGAAATATGTTTCATAGAATCTTGGAATCTTAGAATCATCACTGTTGGAAAGGACCTTCAAGATCATCAAGTCCAACCAATAGTCCTACTCTACTGTTACCCTTAAAACATCCCAAGTGCCACATCTACCCGCTTTTTGAAAACCTCCAGGGGTAGTGACTCCACCACCTCCTCGGGCAGCCTATTCCAATAGCACAGCTCTCTTTCAGTGAAGAAATTTTTCCTAATATCTAATCTAAACCTGCCTTGGCACAACTCAAACCCCTTCCCCTTGTCCTATTGCTAGTCATAGAATCACAGAATCACAGAACATTAGTAGGAGGAAGAGACCTTGAAAGATCACACAGAATCACACAGAATCACAGAATATTAGGAGTTGGAAGGAACCTTGAAAAATCGTCTAGTCCAACCCCCTGCCACAGCAGAATTCCATAGACAAGGTCACACAGAAGCACGTCCAGACAGGTTTTGAATACCTCCAGAGAAGGAGACTCCACAACCTCTCTGGGCATTCTGTTCCAGTGCTCCAGCACCCTCACTGAGAAAAAATTTCTACATGTGTTCACACGGAATCTCCTATGCTTCAGCTTACAGCCATTGTCTCTTGTCCTGTCAGTGGGCTTCAACGAGAAGAGCCTGACCCCATCTTCCTGACACACACCCTTCATATACTTAAAAGCAGAGATGAGGTCACCCCTTCGTCTCCTCTTCTCCAAGCTAAAGAGACCCAGCTCCCTCAGCCTTTCCTCATAAGGAAAATGTTCCAGCTCCTTCATCATCTTGGTGGCTCAATGCTGGACTCTTTCAAGCAGTTCGCTATCCTTCTTCAAGTGAGGGGCCCAGAACTGGACACAAGATTTCAGATGTAGCCTCACCAGGGTAGAGTAAAGGGGGAGAAGAACCTTTCTCCACCTACCAACCACACGCCTTCTAATACAGCCCAGAATCCCATTGGCTCTCCTGGCCACAAGAACACACTGTTGCCTCATTGTCATCCTTCCATCTACTGGAACCCCAGGTCCTTTTCCCCTTCACTACTCTCCAGCAACTCAGTCCCCAACCTATACAGATGCATGGTGTTGGTCTTTCCCAGGTGCAAAACTCCACACTTGCCCTTGTTGAATTTCATTCAATTTCTCCCTGTCCAACTCTCCAGCCTGTCTAAGTCATGCTGAATGGCAGCACAACCCTCCAGTGTGTCAGCCTCTCCACCAACTTTAGTGTCATCAGCAAACTTGCTGACTCTCAGTGCACTCTGTGCCCTCATCCTGGTCATTAATGAATAGATTGAAAAGTACTGGTGCCAGTACTGACCCCTCAGGGACTCCACTAGACACAGGCCTCCAACTAGACTCCATCCCATTGACCACAACTCTCTGACTTCTGTCCTTCAACCAGTTCACAATCCATCTTACTACCCAATCAGCCAGACCACACTTGCTCAGTTTAGCTGCAAGGATGCTGTGGGAGACAGTGTCAAACTCTTTACTGAAATCAAGATAAACCACATTCACTGCTCTACCATCATCTCTCCACCTGGTTATGTCTTCATCGAAGGCTATAAGGTTGGTCAAACATGATTTCCCCTTGGTAAATGCCTGCTGACTGCTCCCAATGACCTCCTTATCCTTGATATGCCTAGAGACAGATTCAAGGATAAAGTGTTCCATCATCTTTCCAGGGATGGAGGTGGGCCTGACTGATCTATAATTACTCAGGTCCTTCTTCTTGCCCTTTTTGATGGCTGGAGTGGTGTTTGCCTTCCTCCAATCCCCAAGAACCTCTCCTGTTCCCCCAGACTTACCAAAGATATGGAGAGTGTCCTGGCAATGACTTCTGCCAGCTCCCTCAACATGATGCATCCCATCAGGACCCATGGATTTATGGATGTCCAGATGGCTTAACTGCTCCCTAACCCAGTCCTCCTCAACTAAAGAAAACTCCTCCAGTATCCTAACATCATGTGGGGGTTCAGGGGTCTGAGGCTCCTGCAAACAGTCTCTAAGACTATAGACAGAGACAAAGAAGGCATTCAGTAACTCCACCTTCTTTGTATCTTCTGTCACCAAGGCACCCACCTCATTCAAATACATTTCTTTTGTGAAAGCATGTTCTAGAATATCATCAGAGGTTATTTTTTACTTTTAAGCAGTCTAAATGTCTAATTAGTAGAAAGTGTGTGAAGAAAATATTGTAACATAGACATACAAATTGCCTTTTGGGATAAATGTATGTGGTACCACTAGATATCTAGATTTTGTTTCTATTAAATGATCCTTTAAATGTAAAATTGCCTAAAAAATAAAATTATCTAGCACGCAAGAAAACAACAGGAAGAAACAGACATAATGATGCAAGGAAGCAAGTGTAGTACCAGGGATTATAAAGGTCACGACACCTCTAAAGTGTTTTTTAATAAAAAACTTTAGACAAAGAATAGAAACTTGGAATAGGAGTTGTCTATTTTTCTCATATCCCCCACCTATACAATGTTGCCCTACAAAAGGAGCATGCAATTAGTGGTTCTAACTTGTTTATTTGTGGTTCAACCCAACATTTAGTCAGGGCTTACATAATTTTTTTAACTTCTATATGTAATATATGTATGCATGTTTATTTAGGTATATATATATTATATATATTATATATGTATGTATAGATGTATAATCATGCATCTATGTACATACACCTATATAGTACATATACACAGTGCATCTACAGACAGATATTATATAGTTTACATATATAAATATATATGCATATGCATAAGTATTTTTGGACACCTCTGTGGACATAATTGTATGGGTAAAGAGACAGAAGATTCTTTTGAGAGAAATCCTAATGAAGTGTCAGAAGCTCCTTCTGTTTTACTCTATGCTGTGTGACTCAAACCTTATGTGTCAATGAAAAACATTATGCCTTTGTACATCGATTTTCAAAATCTAGCTGAGTACACAAGCGCTGCAATTATCATCTAAGAAGACATACAAGAATAAGATAATGCATGCAATAAAGGTTTCCAATGAGTTCCACTGTAGTTTTACTTGTATTAAGTTCTTCCCCTTGTGATCATATTCTGTGCCTTCCATCAGAAGCACAATGAGAGGAATCTGGTAGAAATTTTGCAGTATTCCTGTTGTAATACTTATGTTACCCATAGCTCTAGCAAACGGACTTACAACTGTTTGCTTCCTTTGATTACAATGATTATGCTCCTATGCTGATTTTACACCTTCCTGTTAATATGATAACAGCAGCTTTCAAAACTGTGGTTCCTTTTAATGACAGTTTTCAAATGGAGGCAACTGAGAACTAAATTACTAATTCAGCCTATATCTGTACAAGATTCCTCTAAAAACATCTACACAGTCAGTATAAGTAAGTACCCCAACAGTATTTTTAGAATGTACTTTTTATTGCATAAGCAGAAAACGTATGTTACACTTAATAAATTTGCAATGGTCTTTAACCCGAGGAACTGAGATTCTGAAAGCATTAGGCTTGTGAAGAGGTAAACAGAAATCATTTCAGTACAGATTAAAATAGTTTATCACAGGCAGCACAACAGAATTCTACATTCTATAAATGGAGAAGTTTAGTATTATATAATACAAACCCATACTACATTTCTGAGTCAGAAAATAACCATCAATCTCTTTCCTATCTTCCCTATTAGATACTGCTACCATCTGCCTTGGACTCTGCTCTCCTTGATATATCACAAGCATAAGTAAGTCTTCTGTCCTAGGATCTACTTAAAAAAAAGTTATATATCAATGATGTTCAGTGTTATTGTAAGTAAAACTCTACATTTACAGCAAAGGTCTATGGGATTTAACAATTAGAAGGTTTAACCTAATAAATTCTGGAATGCAAAACAGATTTTATATCCTAGTACTTGTTAATAACTTTGTTCTGATTTGAGTTCAAACAGAACTAATTCTTTTCAGTAATACTACTTTTCAGCTAAGTCTCTTCTAAGTAACTGTACTTTCTGAAGTTAACAACATACTACTGCAGACAGTGCCTGCTTTCAGAAATGGTAATGTTTGATATTTATAATTACCACTAAGATTCAGTTGTAGTATGAAAGGCTTTTGCTTACACTTGCTCCTAAGGAGACCAAGGTCACTGATATGAAGATGGTGAAGGGTCTGCAGGAGAAAACTTATGAGGAGCAGTTGAGGTCACATGGTTTGTTTAGCCTTGAGGCGTTTGAGGGGAGACTTCATTACGGTCTTCAACATCCACATAAGGGGTAGCAGCCAGCCAGCCAGAGTTCAATAAGTGTTTGGACAACCCTCTCAGGCACCTGGTGTGATTCTTGGGGTGCCCCACATAGGTTAAGGAGCTGGACTCCATGATCCTACTGAGTCCCCTCCAGCTCAGTTCATACGGTGATACTGTGATACTGTAAATCTTGTGTATGACTTTGGGGGTATAGTAAGAGGCTGCAACTGTACGGAGGAGCAGACATATATGTGACCCTCAATAGACCAACATGGTATTCCATTCCATATACATATTTATTATAAAGCTGACGTATCACAAGGGTTAAGACTTCTTTTTAAGTGGCCAGCATCTGTGGAGGACTCTAACTATTATTCTGCTTTTGATCCAGATCCATGTGTTCCTAAATCCATTTCCCATCTGCCGATGAGTCCAGTTTGGGACAGATACCCACAGTATCAGTGGTGATGGTGAAACAATTGCCATCAGGGAGACGAGGGTCAATATTGAGTTTGTATATATATGTATGTATTTTATTTTATTGTTACTATTTTTATTAAAGCTCTTTTAGTTTTCTTTACGAAGTAAGTGTCTCCGTTGTTCTCTTTCTCTTCCCCTTTGGGTTGAGAGAGGGGTTATTAGAGAGTATCTGTCTTTGTTTAGTAGCCAGCCCAGCCCTTACTTCTCCATAATCTATGTATTTTTGTATGTACAGAGTATCTAAAGAGTCAGTATGTGATTTTAATGCCAAAATACACTGGAAGCTAAAAGTTGTCCTATAAAACTTATTCATGTAAGTTAGCACTTCAAAGGAGGGGTTTTAATGGAACTGCTTGTGTCAGTAAGTGCTTTTCAGTGTGAGCTAGGGCTCCACAAGCTACCCTTTTAAACTAAATTGCTTCTCTGTGTTACAGGTGGCACATTATGCAAACTTGTACTGCAGCACCTGCAGCGCATGATGCAGAACAACATATGCTTGTCTTATAGCACCATTTATTTAGAAATGACATATAACACATCTGATGCTAAAAGAAGAACAAAACAAATCACCACATTTGTTTTCAGAACTAACAGCTATTTTAAGTCTATGTATTTTTTGCTGTGATTTTTGGTTAGCTTTTTTGTTTGTTTGTTTACTTGCTGTTTTTTGAGGGGAAGAGGTTGATGGCAGGAGTGGGGGCAGCAGCAGAAGGGAGAGAATATGCTCAAATTCCTTTAGAACATTTGCTGTGAAGTCATGCTTTAATCAAACTAAATAAAATATTTGTATAAAATAAGATTCTCTGAAAAATTTCAGCACATAATTAAAGATTATAAACCCAGAAATTTATGCTTCCTTGAGATGTTGACATCAAAATTATCAGTGGAAAATACTGTGTGCCTTTGTTTGGAAGTGCTACTTGTGACTACCTTCTTTTTTTCTGAAGCTAACTGCAGATGAAATCTAATTCATTCTAGTTTGTGGTCTTAATGATGCCCTGTGATGAACATGGAAAAATCCCAAATCTTACAAATTCAGTATACAGACTTTTTAGAACTGCTAGGCATATTGCCAGCATGTAATTCAAGAAATAGTAGAAGAGTATGTATCTGAATCATTTAAAACAACGAGGAGGAGAGAGGTCAGACGTTATCTCTATTGCTGTTATGAAGAAAATCCTACAGCAACGTAAAGGCCAGGTGAGTTGATGGTAGAAGGGCCTTAACATATATTTAAATATCCTAACACTGAAAGGTCTTTGGCATAAGCAGTGAACTGCAAAGAAAGAGAAGAGTGTATATTGCAGTGAAACTGCTGACATATACTACATGATTCATCTCTTGGACATAAGCCGTTATTCATATGTGTGATAAGATGAAGGAAGGTAGTGCTACCATACAATTAAAAAATCATAGAATCTTAGAATCATCAGAGTTGGAAGGGACCTCAAAGATCATCTAGTTCCAACCCCCCTGCCTGGCAGGGACACCATCCACTACATCAGGTTGCCCAGGGCCCCATCAAACCTTGTCTTAAAAGCTTCCAGGGATGAGGATTCCACAACCTCTGTAGGCAGCCTGTTCCACAGTCTCACCACACTCATAGTGAAGAACTTCTTCCTAATATCCAACCTAAATCTACACTCCTCTAGATTACACCCATTTCTCCTGGTTCTATCACTGTCTGACCTCCTAAAAAAGCCCCTCGCCAGCTTTCTTGTAGGCCCCCTTCAGATACTGGAAGGCCACAAGAAGGTCTTCTTGGAGCCTTCTCTTCTGCAGACTGAACAATCCCAACTCTCTCAGTCTGTCCTTGTAGGAGAGGTGCTCCAGTCCTCTGATCATTCTTGTGGCCCTTCTCTGGACTCGCTCGAGCACCCCGATATCCCTCTTGTAATAAGGGCTCCAGAACTGGATGCAATATTCCATGTGGGGTCTCACAAGTGCAGAGTAGAGGGGGAGAATCACCTCCCTCGATCTGCTGGCCACGCTTGTCTTGATGCAGCCTAGGATACGGTTGGCCTTCTGGGCTGCAAGCNCTTGATGCAGCCAAGGATACAGTTGGCCTTCTGGGCTGCAAGTGCACACTGGAGGTTCATGTTAAGCTTCTCATCCACAAGCAACCCAAGTCTCTTTCCCCAGGGCTGCTCTCAAACCGGTCTTCACCCAGCCTGTAACAATGCTTGGGATTGCCCCGACCCAGATGTAGGACCTTAAACTTTGTCTTGTTGAACTTCAAGAGGTTAGCATGAGCCCACCTCTCCAGCCTGTCCAGGTCCCTCTGGATGGCATCCCTCCCCTCCAGTGTATCAACCATACCACACAGCTTGGTGTTGTCGGCAAACTCATTGAGGATGCACTCGATGTCACTGTCCATGTCTCTGACAGAGATGCTGAACAGGACTGGTCCCAGTACTGATCCTTGAGGGACTCCACTTGTCACTGGCATCCACCTGGACATGGATCCATTGACAGCCTTTCTTTGGGTGCAGCTGTTGAACCAATTCCTTATCCAGTGAGTGGTCCATCCATTAAACCCATATTCCACCAGCTTGGAGACCATGATGTCATGCAGGACAGTGTCAAAGGCTTTGCTCAAGTATAAGAGGTCAGTTGCTCTTCCACTGTCTATTGATGTCATGACCTTTTCATAGAAGGCCACCAGATTCATCAGGCATGATCTACCCTTGGTCAAACCATGTTGATTATATCCAACCACCTCTTCATTATCCTTCTGCCTCAGCAGTCTCCCCAAGAGGAACTGCTCCATGATCTTACCAGGCACATAGGTGAGACTGACTGGCCTATAGTTAGCTGGATCATCCTTCTTCCCCTTTTTAAAAATAGCAATTATGTTTCCCCTTTTCCAGTCAGTGGCACCAAACTTTTGGAACACAATCGAGAGTGGCTTAGCAACCTCATCTGTCAATTCTTTCAGTACCTGTGGGTGTATCTCATCAGGTCCCATGTACTTGTGAACTTTCAAGTTTTTCAGATGGTCATGAACTTGATCTTCACTTACCATGAGCAGTTCTATCTTCCAGCCCCTGCTGTTATCTTCTTTGACTTTGGGGGCATGGCGGGAGCCCTTGCCAGTGAAGACTGAAGTAAAGCAGCTATTGAAAAGTTCAGCCTTCTCCATATTACCCGTCACCAGTTCTCACGTTTCTTTTCTGACGGGGGCCACACCTTCCCTAGTCTTCCTATTTCCATTAATATATCTATAGAAATTTTTACTATTACCCTTGATCTCCCTGGTTCCCACTGAGCTTTGATTTTCCTAACCAATTCCCTTGCTCTCCTGATAGCTTCCCTGTATGCCCTTCTTTCTAGTTCTCCCTTCTCCACTCCTTGTACAGATTCTTTTTATGGGATAGCATGTCCAGGAGAATCTTGTTCACCCATGAAGGTCTCCTAGCTTTCTTTCCTGGTTTTCTCTCAGTTGGGATAAATAGCTCCTTGACATGGAGAAGGTGATCTTTGAAAATTGACCAGCTGTCCTGGGCCCCCCTTCCCTCTAGGGATTTTTCCCACAGTACTTTGGCCATCAAATCCCTGAAACGATCAAAGGCTGAATGTCCGAAGTCCAGGGTCGCGAGCTTAGAATATATCCTCCTAGGTGCCCTGAGGATCTTGAATTCCAGTGCTTTGTGGTCACTGCAGCCAACGTTGCTCCTCAGCCTTACATTGGTCAAAAGTCCTTCCCTGTTGATAAGAACAAGGTCCACCATAGCACCTTTTCTGCTTGGTTCCTCTACCATATGAAGGAGGAAGTTGTCATCGATGCATTCGAGGAATATCCTGGATTGCTGGTGCCTTGTTGTGCTGCCCCTCCAGCAGATATCAGGATGGTTGAAATCCCCCCTGAGGACCAGGGCCTGTGAGTGTGAAGCCACTTCTATCTGCCTATGGAGGGCCTCATCTACTTGGCCCTGCTGGTCAGGTGGCCTGTAGCAGACCCCAATTGTAACATCACCTTCACCTGTCATCCCTTTAATCCTAACCCATATGCTCTCAACCAGTTCATCATCCTTCCCCAGGTGGAGTTCCATTGACTCCAGCTAATGACTGATGTACAGGGCAACACCTTCTCCCCTGCCTATCCTTCCTAAACAGCTTATACCCATCTATTCCTACATTCCAGTCATGGGAATCATCCCACCAGGTTTCAGTAACAGCCACTATGTCATGGCTTTGCAACAACACTATGGCTCTCAGTTCATCCTGTTCATTGCCCAAACTGCATGCATTTGCATAGAGGTGCTTCAGTTGGGCTGGACATGTCACCTTCTTAGGCGAAACCCCTTGATTTCCTTGGAGTGTCTTGGTGCATCATCTCTGGCTTGCCTCAGGGTAACAACATGAGAGCTTTTACTGGTGTTCCATCCTTTTGTCCCTGGCGTGTTTCCCTGTTGTTTCTCACAAGCAAGCATAAGATTCCTAACCCCGTCCCCCTTCAAATCTAGTTTAAAGCCCTATCAATAAGCCCTGCCAAGTCCAAACCTCTGCCTTCATAGTAAAAGTGCTGGTCAGCAGCAATTACCATCAATAAAAATAACATGATTTAATTGGAAACAAATCCATAAATGGTATGAAGAAGTAGATAATGAAGGACATATCACAAGAAAGATATGTAAGTTTTACAGAGAAACAGAACTATGTTAATCACAGAGAGATAAATCATTGTGTCGACGTAAATTTGCAGAATTTACAGTAAATTTATATGAGACCACAAACTAGGCAGCCCAAGGATCCTATGAAGAGCACTAAAAAAAGAAGATGATATAGAAATTAACAAGTACAGCTTTGGAGACTGGAAATAAAATAAATTATATTTTCTGTATTGTATAAGCCACTGTTTTAAAAACTGGGAAAGTGACTAGCATGAGGACATGTTTGCTTATTTTCACAGAATGGGTAGCAATGAAACAATACAATATTAGAAAACAACTAACTCAGTATTAAATTAGCTTTGCTGATTTTCTGGTGCTCATTTGAACGCAACAATTTTAGTCTCAGGGCAACTCTTCCTCATATAGTGTTTTGGGTCAGATGAAACATTTAAAGGTTATCTAGTCCAACGCCTCTACAGTAAGCAGAGACATTTTTAACTAGATAAGGTTACTCAGAGTAACTCCTTGAATATTTCCAGGGACCTGGGGCATGTACTACCTCTATGGGTAACATGTTCCAGTGTTTCACTACCCTCAGCGTTAAAAATTTCTTCTTCATATCTAGTCTGAATCCACCCTCTAAGTTTAAAACCACAATAAGACCTGTTAAAAAGACTGTCCTCAACTTTCTTATAGGCTTCCTATAAGAACTGAAATGCAGTAAGCTCTCTCTTGAGTCATCTCTTCTGTAGGCTGAACAATCTCAATTCTCTCAGCCTTTCTTCATAGGAAAGGTGTTCCAGCCCTCTGTCAAATTTTGTGGTACTGCTCTGGATACTTTCCAATAGGTTCATGTCTTTCTTGTGCTGAGGAAACAGTACTCCAGGTGAGGTCTCACCAGAGATAAATAGAGCAGCAAATCACCTCCCCTCAGACTCCTGGCCACACTTCTTTTGATGCAGACTAGGACACAGTTGCCCTTCCATGTAGCAAGCACGTGTTGTTGGTTCATGTCCACTTTTCATCCACCAGTACCTCCAAGTCCTTCTGCACAGGCTACTCTCAATCCTTTCATTCCTGGGGCATTGATGAAAACTTCTTGATGCAAATGGTGGATGAGCCCACTAGGAGGGGAATGCTGCTGGACCTGATACTAACAGGGAGGGTCTGGTTGAAGAGGTAGAGGTTGAGGGCAACTTTGGCTGCAGTGATCATGAGATGATGGAGTTCAGGATCTTGTGTGGTAGGAACAGGATACCTACTAGGATCACAACCCTGGACCTCAATAGGGCCAACTTTGATCTTTTCAAGAAATTGCTAGGGGAAATCTCCTGTGACAGGGTACTAGAAAATAAATGGGTCCAAAAGAGTTAGTTAACATTCAAGGACCACTTCTTCCAAGCTCAAGATCAGAGCATCCCAACACATAGAAAATTGAGTAAGAGAGCCAGGAGACCTGCTTGGTTAAGTAAGGAACTGCTGGGCAAACTCAAGTGGAAGAAGAGATTTTACAGGTCATGGAACGGGGGCTGACTACATGGGAAGAGCACAAGACTGTTGTCAGAGATTGTAGGGAGGCATCTAGGAAAGCTAAGGCCTCTCTGGAAATAAACCTTGCAAGTGAGGTCAAGGACAGTAGGA
>VWZX01001541.1:0-114026 GCA_013399015.1 Galbula dea
GCCCTTTCCCCAGCACCAGGCAGTGCTTTCCAGAGCTGCTGTCCCCTGCACAGTGGAGCTTGAGTTGAAGGGTCATGCAGTGCCAGGCATGGGTCAGGATGGCTGGTCCACCTCCTGCACAAAGCAACTCCAGACTGTTTTCTATTCTTGAATCCACTTTTCCAGCCCTGGTTTAAATGATTCAAACACCAGTGCATCCACAGCTTCCTGTGTGGTCAGCCTTTTTTCTTCTCACCACAGATCTTGAGTTCTTTCTTCTTGAAATGACCTGAAATGACCTCTCTTGGGGCAATGCTCATTCCAAACTCCTTTCCACCACTGCAGGGATATAATTGCTGAGCTGCACAAGCATCCTCAAACCTCTGCAGGCAGCAGCATTTGGAGTCCCACACTGCTCTGCCAACACTGCATCCACACCTAGAAATGATGAGGAGAGGACAGTGTCTGGTCAGTGTCTGAAGAAGTCCCAAGGGCAACAGCCAGAAGCTGATGCTTGTGCTGGTGGAGATACAGGTTTGGGTTAGAAGGGACCTTTCAATGTCATCTAGTCCAACCCCTCTGCAGTCAGCAGGGACATCTGCAACTACAGCAGGTTGCTCAGAGCCCCAGACAACCTGAGCTGGAATGATTCCAGGGATGGGACATCTCCCACCTTTCTGGGCAACCTGGGACAGGCTCTCATCATTCCCATATAAAATATTTCCTCCTTCTCTCTAGTCTAAATCTCTCCTCTTTTAGTTTTGCACCATCACCCCTTGGCCTGTGACAGTAGGCCCTGATAAAAGTCGCTCCTCATCTTTCTTCTAGGCCCCTTTAAGCACTGAAAGGCTGCAGTAAGGTCTCCCAGGAGCCTTCTCTGCTCCAGGCTGAACAACCCCAACTCTCTCAACCTGTCCTCACAGGAGAGAGCTTCCAACCCTCAGATCATTTCTGTGGCCTCCTCTGGACCCACTCCACCAGGTCCATGTCTCTCTTGTGCTGAGGACTCCAGAGCTGCAGGTGAAGCTGCTCCTTCCAAGTCTGCTCACATTGGTGGCCCAGCTCTGTGCTGCACTTTTAAAACCTGCACAACAGGCACAGAAGGTGCTGTAGGGTTTTTTGTTTTGGTTTGGTTTGTGTTTTTTTTTACTCTGCTGCCCTGGCTGGGCTTCAGCTCCACCATCTACTCCCGCTTGCTTCTGCAGTTTCGTTTGGAGATGTTCCTTCACTTCCCCCCCTGGGATGTTTCAAACTAGTCTGGACAAAGTACAGGACAGAGGAACAAGCACGTAGGGGTAGGAGGGATGGAGTAAATTACTTAATGAGTTTTTTCCCAGCCCTAACGCCTGTGATCCCATGACTTCACCTCCTAAACAAGCTGTTGCTTAACTCTGCTGGCACAGGAGAGCTGCTGCGTTCCACCTCTCAGATGACCGTGTTTCAATGGGAGGTGAGCAGCACCCAACCCACCTCCTCCTCCCCCTATCCCTTCCTCTATTTATGGGGCTGCAAGATGATTTATGATCTATTGGAATGAAAAGTGCAACCTGAATGTCAGGTATTCTAAACTCTTATTCTGCTTCTGCAAACTCTCCCCTTTGAGTTTTTGGGCTGTTTAAGGGCGAGATAATATCCACAGCAACAACCCAAATTACAGGCTCCTGTAGGCAACTCATTAATATTGTTTTATAAATGAAGAGAATATTCCTGGGCAGAAGTTGAAAGTGCTCAAATCCCTCTTCTTTTATTTATTTTTTTTAAGAGCAAAATACCCAGCAACAATTTTTGAACATCCAATAATGATGATTATTAATAACTCACCTTCATCCAGAGCCTTTGATCATGAAGCCCATTACAAACAATTGGGCGTATGGGCAAGGACACACACACACGTGCACAGCACCAGGCTGTCAATCCTATCAGACACAGCAGCAGAGATCCCAGAGTCATAGAATGTCCACAGTTGGAAGGACCCATGAGGATCTTTGAGTCCAACTCCTGTCTATGGATGGGACAACCCCCAAAATCACACCATGTGTCTAAGAGCATTGTCCAGATGCACCTTGTATATTGCCAGGCTTGGTGCTGTACCTGCATCCCTGGGGAACCTGTTCCAGTGCTCCACCACACTCTGGGGGAAGAACCTTTGCCTAATATCCAACCTGTCCCTCCCCTGACAGAGCTTCATGCTGTTCCCTCGGGTCCTGTCACTGGTCACCAGAGAGACGAGATCAGCTCCTGCTCCTCTGCTTCCCCTCATGGGGAAGCTGTTGACCATGATTAGGTCTCCTCTCAGTCTCCACTTCTCCAGGCTGAACAAATCAAGTGCCTTCAGCCTTTCCTCATACAGCTTCACCTCTAGACCCTTCACCATCTTTGTGACCCCCTCTGGATGCTCTCCAACAGCTTCATATCCTTCTTATGTGGTGGTGCCCCAAACTGCACACACAATACTTGAGGTGAGGCCACACCAGCACAGAGCAGTGTGGGACCATCACCTCCCTTGCCTCCCCAAGACACAGTTGGCCCTTTTGGCTGTCAGGACACACTGCTGACTCATCTCCAACTTGCCATTGTCCAGAACCCCCAGATCCCTCTCTGTGGGGCTGTTCTTCAGCCTCTCATCCCCCAGTCTGTATGTACATCCAGGGTTGCCACATCCCAGATGCAGAATCCAGCACTTGCCTTGTGCTAAACTTCACATGGTTGGTGACTGCCAGAAAATGCTGTAGAATGCTGCAATATTTGCCCACATTAGTTAAATCCTTGACACTGGGATAATCACCTTGCCTCCTCCTAAAAAATAATCATCCCTGAGCAACAGTTTTGAAAGCCCATCATGGAGGACCAAAATTGCAGCAAGGAGTGGTTTGGGATTTGTTGGTTTGATTTGGGGTTTCTGTTTTTTTCTTGGCTGCCCTAGGATTAGCAGAGCTGGAACTGAGTCAGGGATAACACAAACTGACTCTTGCAAAATCACCAATGGGGACTTTGAATGATTACAGAAGTGGCCAAATGTTTGGGTTTTTTCCATCTCATCCAGGGATGCTGCTTGCTTCAGAATCACCTGGGAAGGGTCAGTGTCCCTGCTTCAGGAGGAGCAGTCCAGCTGCAAAATCATGGAACACAGAAGTGCTTTAATTGGAAAAAGAGCTTTAAATCATCAAGTCCAACCATTAACCAGCACTGCCAAGTCCACCACTAAACCATGTCCTTCAGCACAACATCTCCAGGGCTTTTCAACCCTTCCAGGAATGGTGACTCCACCACTGCCCTGGGCAGCCTGGGACAGGCCTTGTCAACCCTTTTGGGGAAAAAATTGTTCCTAATATTTAATCTGAACCTCCCCTGGCACAACTTGAATCCATCTTCTCTTGTTCCATCCCTTGTTCCTTAGGAGAAGAGACCAACCTCCATCTGGCTCCAAACTCCTTTCAGTGAACTGGAGAGAGCCAGAAGGTCTCCCCTGAGCCTCCCTCTCTCCAGGCTAACCAACCCCAGTTCCCTCAGCTGCTCCTCACAACACTTGTGCTCTAGACCCTACACCACCTTTGTTGCCCATCTCTGGACACATTCCAGCACTCTAATATCCTTCTTGGAGTGAGGAGCCCAAAACTGAATGCAGGATTCGAGGTGTGGCCTCCTCAGTGCCCAGCCCAGGAGGACAACCCCTGCCCTAGTCCTGCTGCCACACTAGTGCTGATCCAAGCCAGGGTACTGTTGACCTTCTTGGCCACCTGGGCACACTGCTGCCTTATCTTCAGCTGCTGTCTTCTAGGCAACTTTCCATCCACTCTGCCCCAAGCCTGAAGCTTTCATAGGGTTATTGTGACCCAAGCATAGGACCCAGCACTTGACCTTGTTGAACTTCATCCCATTGGCCTTGGCCCATTGATTCAGATTGCCAGATTCCTCTGTAGAGCCTCCTTACTCTCATCTAAAAACTTACTAAGAGTTCCTCAATCCCTCATCCAGATCATTGACAAAGATATTAAAGAGAACTGGCCCCAGAACTGAGCCCTGGGGAACACCCCTTCTGATTGGCCACCAATCAGTTTGAGCTCTATTCACCACAACTCTTCAGGCCCAGCCAATCTTTTATCCAGTGAAGTGGGTATGGGCAGAGAAAAGATGTGAGACTGTCCTGCAGGACACAGCCTGAAGTCGATGCAGTGAATCTGAGCAGTTTAGATGAGGTGACCCTTATTTGTTGGGTTTTTCTTAGCCATACAGGTCTCAACATCCCTTGACAGCTCTCTATGGGGTAAGGGGGACTTTGGTACAGGAGGCAAAACTGCCATCTCCAGCCCCGTCTGTGAGCAGCAGCAGGATTAGGATACTGACGCTTTCTGAATGGATTTTGCAGTCAAATCCCTGGTGGTTGCCGTTTCCTTACCTCCTCTTGGCAAGGTTTTGCTGGAGAAAGCACTGGGGGTGCTGGTCCACACATGCATTAGTATTTCTGACAGATGTCCAGTGCCTAAACCCACTGCTCACCTGGCTCTCGGTAGCCTTGCAAGTCCTGAGTCCAGCTGAGATTTGAATCCATGCCTAATTTGATCTCTAAGCACAGGTAGTATCTGACTCACAGGGGCCAACAAGCAGAGATTAAGGCAGAAGCCCTGGACCTCCTCCCACCCACACCCTGGATGAGTTACACTGATGTTTATCTCAGCCCTGTGGAGCTCCTCTAGCCTCAGAAAACTGCCCTTGTGGCTCACCCCTAAAAGAAGCTCAGTGATAGCCAACCCCAAGACAAACTGGAACAGCTTGTCTGAAGGAAAGAGGGAGTGAGGATCCTTGTAGGACGCTGCCCTGGGGCAAGAGGGATGCACAGGACGACAGGAGGAGCTGAAAAATTGAGGAGGCAGATACAGAACAGGAGAGGGCTGTGCTCCCCAGTTCTGGATCCCTGGGCTCCCCAGTTCAAGAGAGACAAGGAACTACTGGAGAGAGTCCAGCAGAGGCTCCCAAGATGCTGAGGGCACTGGAGCAGCTCTGGCAGGAGGAAAGGCTGAGAGCCTTGGGGTTGGAGAAGAGCAGCCCCAGAGGGCATCTGCTCCATGCTGAGAAAGAGCTTAAAGCTGGGGGCAAGAGGCTGAGGCCAGACTCTGCTCAGTGGTGGCCAGGGACAGGACAAGGGGACTGGGCACCAACTGGAACCCAAGAGGTTCCACCTGAAAACCTAAGGAGAAACTTGATTGGTGTGAGTGTGCCAGAGCTTTGGCCCAGGTTGTCCAGAGAAGTTGTGGAGTCTCCTTCTGTGGAGAGATTCCAAATGCTCTTGGAGGTGATCCTGAGCAACCTGCTGTGGGTGCCCCTGCTGGAGCAGGGAGGTTGGCCTAGATGATCTCCAGAGGTCCCTTCCAATGCAAACCATTCTGTGATTCTGTGAGTGTGACTCTGTGAACTGAGCAGAAGACAATGATGTCTGCCCACACATGTGGCAATGATGTGCCAACACACCATGGAGTGATGAGTAGGGGAGTGCAGCCTGTAGATGAAGTAACCTGTCCCCTGAATCCACCCTGATAGAACCTCAGTGTGGTGGGAGATTTCTAGGAGGATGAGGACCCGTTAAAGAAAGTCTGGATTCAGGTGGAGGGGGAAGAGCTTTAGCCAAGTAGATGTGGACAGCATGGGAAGAGTGAAGGAAAGAGGGATGGTTGGTCTAGCCAAGGCAATGGGTGAGAGTCATTAGTGTCTTTGGTGGTTAGGACAAGGAGTCCTGAATTTAAATTTCAGCAAGAGTGATTGATGTGAGACACAAGGGAAAACTCAGATAAGAAAAGAGAAGAACCAGAATGGGTTGCCAGGAAGAGGAGGGGAAAATAGCTATCACTGGAGGTTTTCAGGAACAATTTAGACAATATCTGTCAGGAATGACGTAGGTAAAGCTCATCCTGCCCCTGGGGCAAGAAGGTGGACTGCATGACCTCTGGACTTTCCTCCCACTCCTGGTTTCTATGGTTTGCTGACTTCTTGGTGTTGTTTAAATCTCTTCATCTCAGCAAGACCCTGTTCTCCTTGATCACAGACCCAAGCAGAGAGCAACCCACCAGGGCAGAGGACCAACATGCCATGGATATGCAGCAGACCCAAGAGCCCACAAGGTTTTTAGTTTTGGCAGTGGTGTCCACATGGGAACATGCCACAGCTCAGAGCATTCCCATAGGAATGAAGGTCTCCCTGCTGCAGTGGATCCCAGCACAGGAGGACACCAAGAGGTTCAACCCCAAAGAACCCCCAGCAATACGTGCCTCTACTGCCCCTCACTGCTACCTCTGACCCTTTTGACACAGACATGGCAACAGCCACTGCACAAAACTGGAGGAAGAAACTGCCCCTGTTCAGAAAAGATACTGCAGAAACCTGGAGTGTTGGGGTTTTTTGGATTCCAGGCTATTTCCAGGGATCCTTTTTTTTTTTCTTCCCTAAATCCATTATTTGTGGTTTATATTTATATATTTTTTTTTAATACAGTTATATATATATATGTATTTGTAGTACTATTTTAAAAGGACCAGTGCCAGGGAAGAACCAGACAGCTAAGCAGTGGGAAGCTCCTTTCCTGACCTCATGGGCCAGATTTTCTAGCATGGAAGAAGCCCAACACCCTCCATTGCACTCCTTCAAAGGAGACCAATTTTCACCCACTGAGGAGAAGAGAGCCAAGCTCATTTACACCAGCTGATGAGCTGCCTCATGACTGTCCAAGCTCCCAGATGTGCATTTCACAACAGCAGAGCCCTGCTATCCTGGCCAAAATCTAATTTGAGTTAATTATCTTCTGTCTCCCTAAATTCCCCCCTAAGGTTTCAGTTGGATTCCTCTTCACTTCCTGCCCTAACCTGTTGGGTAGCCTTGACATGCAGAGTTCAACAGCTGCTTTCTTCCATCCCGCAGCTAATAGTTCCCCAGACAGCCATGGCTCTGAAAATAAATTGAAAATTGTTTCCTCATCATCAGGAAGGTGAATTTCCAGAGCTACCTAAAAAAAAAAAAAAAGGAGGAAAATAATAATAATAATAATAATAACAATAAATGCAGATTGTCCATTGATAAACTGGTGAAGCAACTAGCACTGGCTTCAGAAGAACATGCTGGATGATGCTGCCTGAACTCACAGCCTTACTGAGAGCCACAACAGCTCCTGCCAGCCATGGATCCACTGCTTCCAATGGAGTTCAGCAGTTTGCCACCAGTCAGGACAGAAATGCTAGATTTGAACAGAACTGGGGTGATTTATCCTTCACTGAGTGTCACCAGAGGCAAGTCACGCTGGTGAAGGCTACAACTTCCATACTGCCCTCGCTTTGATGATATCAAGATGTACTTTCTTAGTTATATAAATTATACAATCATAGAATCATTTTGGTTAAAGAAGACTTTGAAGATCATCAAATCTAACCATCAACCCAGCACTGCCAGGTCATCACTAAACTACGTCCCTCAGCACCACATCTCCAGGGCTTTTCAGTCTCTCCAGAGATGGTGACTCCACCACTGCCCTGGACTACCTGTGCCAGTGTTTCACTGGAATAAAGACATAATTTAGAGCTAAGGAGTCATTTGAAATTAATATGGTATTTCCTTACACTCCATGTTTCAGATGTAGTTGATCCCAGTTCAGTAGCAAGTGACAATTTCAGACCCTTCCAGGTGCCGTCCCTTGTGCAGAGAGCAAACAATGCCTGATGAATTATTCAGTGTGAACTCTTTGTCAGATTCTCTTCTCTTTCCTCCTCTCTTTATGAGCTGTCAGAGATCGGGCTATGATTTGCTTTCATTTATTCCCAGTTCTCAGTGGCTTATTTTTAGCCCAGAGGTCTCTTTCCAGTGTTGTGCAGCAATTCCTCAGTGAATTATTGAGTGTGTCAAGTTTGCTCTTTCCAGATGTGTGAACAGGAGCTAAGGGAAGGGTTCAAAACAAGCACAGGCTCAGCACTTTCCTGAATGAGAGTTGTAAACCCTCGTGCTTCAGGGAAGTCTAGAATGAGGTGGACTAAGGACTTCAGGACTTCTGCTTTCATAACCTGGATGTTTCCTGCACCTCCCAAGCCATGCATGCAAAAGCAAACTTGGTCTGGAACATTTTCCACCTGTCTACACCACAAGACCTAATTGGAAGAGACAGATTTCCCCTGATGCTCCTCTCCCTCCCTCAATATGATGCCAGGAGGGTTTGTGATTGACCTCCTAACACACTGTTGCAATGAGTTGCTCTACACAAGTGACAAGAAGATGGGCTGCTTTTGGAGGTCTCCTTACTGTTATCTGGTAGCTTTTTTTTCTCTGAAAGGCAAAATTCTTTCCTCATTTGCAGACTTTTTGGATCCTCACACTCCATATCCAAGAGAGGAAGGAGTGAGAGAAAAACCAAGATGACTACAATGATTTCTGCAGGAGGAGCTTCTTCTCAACCTTTTTTCCTCTGCCAGAGATGGCAGTGACATTGGAGATGAAACAGCACCTCTGTTTCTTCTTGTAGGCCACAGTGGAAGATTGGGCAGATATAAAAAGATAAATAGTCCAACTTCTGTCCTACTGGACAGAATGCTGGAGTAAATCTAGGTTTTACTCCCAGTTTAGGGACCATTCACACACATCAGATTCATCAACCAATTTATTTCTAAACTCCATCATTATTCCTGGTTCTAGCATGTAGCCCAGAAGGAAAGTGAGAGTCACTCCAGATTCAATCTCCTCAAATGCAGAGAAAAAACACCCAAACCTGGCATTTGGTATTGTATGTTGTCCATGAGCACCCTGTCCAGCCTGACCTGCAATGGTTCCAGGGATGGAATTACTACCACCACTCTGGGCAACCTGGGCCAGGGTCTCACCACCCTCAAAAAAAACATTTTTTCTTTCTCTCTAGTCTGAATTTCTCCTCTTTAAGTTTCAAATCATCACCTCTTGTCCTCTCACAACAGGTCCTGATAAGAAGTCTCTCCACAGCTTTCTTCTAGGCTCCTTTAAGTACTCAAAGGCCACAGTAAGGTCTCCCTGGAGCCTTCTCTTCTCCAGGCTCAACAGCCCCAACTCTCTCAGCCTGTCCTCACACCAGAGAGCTTCCAGCCCTCATATCATTTTGTGGTCTCCTTTGGAGCCAAGTCCATGTTCCTCTTGTACTGAGGGCTCCAGAGCTGGCCCCAGCACTGCAGCTGAGGTCTCCCCAGAGCAGAGCAGAGGCAGAATCTCCTCCTTGCCCTGCTGGCCATGCTGCTGGGAATGCAGCCCAAGACAGTGTTGTCTTCTGGACTGTGAGCACATACTGCTGCCTCATCTCCAGCTTTGCACCCACCAGTACCCCCAAGTCGTTCTCAACAGGGCTGCTCTCCATCCTTCACTGATACTGGAGATTTCCCTGACCCAGGTGCAGCACCTTGCATTTGACTCTGTTGAACCTCATGAGGTTCACATGGGCTCACTTCTCAAACTTGTCCAGTTCCCTCACTGGGTGACTTGGATGAGCTTACTTCTCTGCCACCTCCAAGAAGAAATGAGATCTCAAATGACCAGATCTGTTACCTGAAGAGTGGTGAGCATCCCAAAAAGGTGAGAGAAAACATCACCATCATGATAGGCAACGGAGGTTCTCCCTCCATGGAGAATTTGCTGTGTTTCTCACAGTGTGGAGAAGGAGAAAACCTGATTGTGGAGCACCCAGCCCAGGCTGAGTGTTCAGACTACCAACGAAGAGGTTTATTGAAGTTTGCCACTGGGTTTTAGCTACATATCTCCACCACTTGTGCCTATTTCACTGTAGCTATCATGGGACTGCAGCTGCAGGCTGCTCCTTACATCCACTCAGGACAGAAGAAGCAACCATAGATTAGATTGCACCAGGCACAGGGATTTAGATTCAGCACAGCAAGAAATTTTTCAGCAGGGAGAAGTGAATTTTCTCAGGAAGTTCTGGTATCACCAACACTGGAAGGTTCTTGTCCTTCCTTTTTTCTGAGAAAGATTAGAGAGACATCTGTCAGAGGTGGATTAAAGTTGAGCTGATCCTGCCTTGGGGCAAGAGAAGAACAAGCATAATCCCAGATGGTCCTTTTCCATGACTATGTCAGTCAGAGGCACAAGACAGATACTGGCAGCACTCATGAGTGGGTGATGTGGCATTATGCCAATGTGTGGTCCACAGGGAGGTTGAAAGACCTGTCCCTACAAGTGTTTCCTGAAGGAGAGGAAGATCTCCTCCAACCCAGGCCAGCATTTCAGCTCAACACATGGGAGCATGCAATGGCCAAAGCCTCTGAGACCGAGGCGGATTGTGACCTGACAGAGACCAGTCACTGGAGATACAAAGTCTGAGATGTCAGGAGTGGGAACCTGAAGGACATAAGCACGAGCAGAAGAGAAAAACACAGACTGAGATGTTTTCCTATGAGGCAAGAAAATGTTTCTTAGGTATATGCCAAGATAAAGACCCCATTCCTGTGGCAGCAGCAGGATGGCTGTTGGCCCCAGTCAAGAAGGTCCCGGAGGATCCATCCTGGCTGCAGGCACCTCCACATCCAACCCCATGTCTGTATAGGGGAGTGAAGGCCACTGCCTACCCTTGGTGACAACAGGCTGTCAGTTTGGCCATCACAGCCTCTCTTCAGGTGTAAGGTGGGTCTGAAAGAACAACCAGTTGTGTATCTAATATTCTGTGATTCTGTGATCTAGGACTGAGTCTCATCTCTCCACCTTCTCCTTCATCTCCCAGTCTCCTTTGCCCAATTCCTTCTCTCCATCACGGCCCATTTTACCAGCAAGATGACCAAAAGGAGCAGCCTCTCTGGAGGCAGAGTGGCAGCAGAATCTGCAGATGGGCTCAGACCATCACAAGGAGCTGGGAGCTCCAGAAGCTTTCCACATTTAACCCTTTCCTGATGGTATACAAGACACAGGCTCCACTCCTGCTCTGAAATCCAAATCAGGTCTGGAAAGCCTATAACCACTGAGATCTGTGTGTTCCTGAACACAGCTCCACAATCCAGCTCCTGAATCCAGCTTCATCTGTCACTGAGTCTAGTCTGGGTCTTCCCCTGTGATGCCGCAGTAGCAGTGTGTCACCACTGGTGATGCCATTGCCATCAGGGGTTGGGTTTGATATTGGGTTTGTATCTCATTGTATCTATTTCATGCTATTGTTATTATTTTCACCCAAGCTGGTTTAGTTTCTTTGCCATCCCATCAGACTCTCTCTCTTCTTCCCCTTCTCTTCCCTTTGGGAAGGCAGAGGTGTTCAGAGAGCATCTGGCACTCATCCGGTGGTCAGCCCAGTCCTAACCTGTGACAAACATGAACACCATCAACTTTAGCCATGGGCTTCCTGTAGACAGCAGGATGGATGCACAGGTCAAGGCACACAGAGCATGATCTGCTCTGTTGTAGCCAAGGTCAACTGAACCAACACATCTCCTCTCTGGTGGACAAACCAGCAACACAACAAACTTACGGTGCTGAAGCAGCAAACATAGTGGTAGACCCCTAGCAGAGGACTCAGCTCTTAAATGACTCAACAGCAGCCAGGGAAGCAAGAGGAGAAAGGCAGTAGACACCTCTGTGAATGGGAGCAACACCCAACACCCTCATTCCTTATCTCACCACCTTGGCTCTGTCCCAAAGTGGGATGAACCTGGAGCCATAAATTACTATGCAGATTTGGGGTAGCTCTGGGTTTGGTATTTTTTTTATCTTGTTTTAAGGCAGGGATTACAAACTCATTGAGATAAACACCTTTTTTTTCTAATTTTTTTTTTACTATCTTTTTTTCTGTTTTTCTTTTTTCTAAAGAATGCCTCCAGGGACAGGAGAGCTCCCCCATCAACCAGAGATACCATCTATTACAACACAGAAGCCATCTGTCACTGAGATAAGCACACAGACTATTTATTACCCAGCTACAGCAACCAAAAAAATTAGTCAGAGGTTCAACTAATATAATCTTTCATAAAAAAAAAAAAAAAAAGGAAAAAAAAGGTGGTTAATGAGCTTCCCAAGAATGATAAGAAATGTGTTGAAACCTGACAAAAAGGAGGTGGTTTGGGTTTTATTTTATTTTTGTTTGGTTTTTATTTTTTCACTGCTGCCTCTGCAGAGCAAGGCAGAGCTGGTTTGGGCTGTAAGAGAGCTGAGGAGGTAACTGTGAGGTTTTTCCCAGTCACTAGGTAGCTCCAAGTCCTCACTGCAAAGAAAGGAAAACCAGCAGTGCCATTTCCAACACAGCTGGAGCTTGAAAGCAAGAGGTGGAATCATAGAATCATCATGGTTGGAAAAGCCCTCTCAGATCATGGAGCCTGACCACCCACCCAGCACTGCCATGCTCACCACTAAACCATGGCCCCAAGCAACACATCTACCCATTTTTTGACCTCTTCCAGGGATGGTGACTCCACCATCTCCCTGGGCAGCCTGGGCCAATGCCTGATAACCCTCTTGGGGAAGAAATTCTTCCTAAAATCTAATCTGAACCTCTTCTGGCACAATTTGAAGCCATTTCTTCTTGTCCTATCACTTGTTACTTGGGAGAAAAGACCAAGCCCCACCTGGCTCCAACCTCCTTTCAGGTAGCTGCAGAGAGCAAGAAGCTCTCCCCTGAGTCTTCTCTTTTCCACAAGAGTAGCAGTCCAGGGGAGAGTGACCTTGTAATCCTTGATGCCTGCAGTTTCTGGCCTTCCAGCAATAACCATCCTTGATTTTGACCACTGGAAGCACCTTGGGTCAGTCACATGGCTCTAGTGATGCCTTGGTGCTGGGCTGTGATCTTGGTCATGGCCCTTTCCAGCTGTCTCTAAGGAGCATTGAGGCATTGACACATGCAAGAAGGTTCCTTGAAGCAAGGCCATTAAATATTGGCTCATGCATCCCACCCTGTTCCTTGCCCTTCTGCTTCAGGGGTGGCAACAAGATCTCCTTTCTTCTGAGTCCCTGGAGTTGAGGTTTGCTTGTGCTCCCAGGGAGCCACTGCACCTCCTGCAAGCGCTCAGGAGATATTTCAAGCTGAGGAGCAATGTGGTGCCAACCTTTTGGCCCCTCATTTGCACCAAGGGTGTGAAGGCAGCAGAGCAGGTTTGGCCAGGGTAGAACCAGGAGGAGGTGAGGATGCAAATGGCAGGAGCAGAATAAAGTCCTCCTGGTGCCTGGTGCACGATTCTCTATCACACAAGTGGTGGCCTGGTTGTCTGGTGGCCACAGTAAAGTCTGGACAGTACCAGAGGTCTTGTATCTGGGGCTCTGGAACTTGGATGGGGCCAACCCAAGGTTCTATTATGGACTTCAGCTTTGGTTTTGGCTCCCCATAGGTCTTGTGGGGACACTGGAACTTGCATGGGGTGAACTCCAAATTCCATGATGGAATGTGTAGATGTGGTGCTTAGAGACATGGTGTAGTGGTGAGCATGGCAGTATTGGGTGAATGGTTGGACTCCATGATCTCAGAGAGCTTTTCCAACCAGAATTCTCTGATTTATAGCACAACCAGAGGCACAGCACTATTTCCCTTCTTTTTTTTTTTTTTAATTTTATCTCTATTTTTTTTTAATCTCCCAGCTCCCAGTGGCCTCACCCTCTCCTCTGCTAGATCAAAAGAACAATGCAGCTCGGTGGTGCCAGGAGCTGAGTGGATGTTTACACAGCGCTTTGAGATCCCCCAGGTAAGAGGTGTGAAGTGCAAAGCACTGTCATTACTCCAGTGCCCTGACTGCCAGCCAGTCTGTCCCACCTCCACCCCCGGGCTCATTAAGGAACAGGAATCAAGGAGCCACATTCCTGCCTGCTCTCAACTGCTCTTCCCCTTCGGTAAGAAGGAAAAAGTAAAAGTTTAATTGCTTTGTTTATCTCAAATGCCACCTGCAGCTGGTTCCTCACCTGCCCACCTCTCCTGCTTCCAATCCACAATGAAAGCCAGCCTGCCTTGGCCACATCATACTGTGGTTTGGGTTGGAAGGGAACTTCAAGGTCATCTAGTCCAACCCCATGCAGTTGGCAGGGACATCTGCAACTAGAGCAGGTTGTTCAGAGCCCCAAACGACCTGAGCTGCAATGGTTCCAGGGATGGGACAGCTAACACGTTTCTGGGCAACCTGGGACAGGGTCTCACCACCATCAGCATAAAAATTTCTTCCTTCTATATAGTCTGAATCTCACTCTTCTAGTTTCAAACCATCACCTCTTGTCCTGTCACAACAGGTCCTGATAAGAAGTCTCTCCACAGCTTTCTTCTAGGCTCCTTTAAGTACTCAAAGGCCACAGTAAGGTCTTCCTGGAGCCTTCTCTTCTCCAGGCTCAACAACCCCAACTCTCTCAGCCTGTCCTCACACCAGAGAGCTTCCAGCCCTCACATCATTTTGTGGCCTCCTCTGCCCCCACTCCACCAGGTCCATGTTTCTCTTGTGCTGAGGACTCCAGAGCTGGCCCCAGCACTGCAGGTGAGGTCTCCCCAGAGCTGAGCAGAGGCAGAATCCCCTCCCTGCCCTGCTGGCCATGCTGCTGGGGACGCAGCCCAGGACAGGGTTGTCTTCTGGGCTGTGAGCACACATTGCTGCCTCATCTCCAGCTTTGCACCCATCAGTACCCCTAAGTCCTTCTCCATAAGGCTGCTCTCCATCACCCCCTCCCAAGCCTGGATTGATAGCCCAACCCAGGTGTAGTGTCACCTAAAGCTTACAGAGAGGTGTCTTCAAAGTCTTACAGCTTGGCTTCATCTTTCCCCTTTTCCTCACTGAGCGTGGCAGGAGCAAACCCTCCCAGGAAGGTGTCCTAAGGGAGCTGGAGCTCTCCTCCTCTCTTCCCTCATATCCCCATCACCACCTTGGGTATGTTCTACCTCAGCAATGAGCTCTCTGCCACCCTTGCTCCTCACCCCCCTTCACTGTCAGAGCTACCTCTAGCCCTAAAGAGCATTCAGGTTCAAGGTGTGGAGCAGAAGGTCAGGCTTCAGAGCAATAACTTCAGTGGCCAGTGCAGAAGAGCAACACAGAGCAGAATGAAGCAGCAAGTGTTGACACATCACTGAGCTATCTATGGGCAGACTTGCTGGCACCACCAGCTCCAGGAGGTCAGGTCCCCCCATATCATAAGCACCAGTCTGCAGAAAGCCCAAGGTGACCCTTCCCCACCTTTCTCCTCTAGCAACAAATGAAATTGGGATCCCTTTGGTCCATTTTCTCTGCTGCTATAAATCAATATAGCTCTAGTCTCCCTGTCCTCTTCTCTTTGTACTGGTGGAAAGCCCAGGGACAGTGTCTCTGTCTTACTCATCTGCTCCTTCAGGGGTAGGTATCACTCTGGTGGCAGGGCAGAGTTGCCTAGGTTTCACATCTCCAGCTATGCATCATCAGTAAGAAATACAAATGTTTGAAGGATGTTTTTCAGGGAAAGGAAGAGCTTTATGAGAGGGAGGTAAATTCTTCTCAGGCACAAACCCTGTAGATGTCCTGACAGCCTGGCATTGCATAGAAACATAGAATCATTCTGGTTGGAAAAGCCCTCTCAGATCATGGAGTCCAACCATGCACCCAACACTACCATGCTCACCACTAAACCATGGCCCCAAGCAACACATTTTTTGTTCTCTTCCAGGGATGGTGACTCCACCACCTCCCTGGGCAGCCTGGGCCAATGCCTGATAACCCTCTTGGGGAAGAAATTCTTCCTAAAATCTAATCTGAACCTTTTCTGGCACAATTTGAAGCCATTTCTTCTTGTCATATCACTTGTTCCTTGGGAGAAGAGACCAACCCTCACCTGGCTCCAACCTCCTCTCAGGGAGTTGCAGAGAGTGAGAAGGTCTCCCCTGAGCCTCCTCTTCTCCAGGCTAACCAGCCCCAGTTCCCTCAGCTGCTCCTCACAACACTTGTGCTCTAGACCTTTCACCACCTTCCTTGTCCTTCTCTAGACACACTTCAGCACCCCAGAGTCCTTCTTGGAGTGAGGGGTCCAAACCTGAACACCAAAGACCTTTGACCCACTGTCTCCTCTCTGACCCTTAGCAAACCTCAACATTTGCATGCCCTTGCTCACAGGAGGTTGGTTACACCTCCATCATCTACTGTGACTTGCAAATCTGATGTTGTTTGGTCTTTCTCTACCGATGAATTAAAGATTTATGGCAGGGTGTAGCCACCTGGATGTGTTGATTCTTTTCCTTTGCTGAAAGACACCTATAAAACCTACTTGTCTACAAGAAGAAAGAAATCACAGCAATGAGAATATTCTTGGCACACTGATCTGCTCTTTGCTGAGCCACAGATGGAGTCAGGCCTGGATTTATTTCATTTTTTATTATTCACTGCCCCAAAATGAAGGCAGAAGCCACTTCTGAAGTCAATCAGCTGAATGAGTTCTATGAGCTGAAGGGAGAGAAGTGCCATCATCACTAGCCCCTAAGTACAATAGCAACTCCACTAATGACTGTTCTGAGGCTCCTTGGAAGGATCTTCTGAAGATCTTGGTATTTGGAAGGTGATAGGGGTGGAGGCTCTAACCTGCCCAAAAGCAAAGGAATTTCAGAGAAGCCTGACACTGGGAGGCTTGAGGGCAAACCCTAGTTGCAACATCAGACCAGCAGGATCAGGTTGACCTTCAACCTGGACAGCTCATGGGTTTTGTCCCAGCTGCCCTGTGCAGCTGCTTTGCCTAAGTGGTGATGCTCTGACCACCTGCAGTCAGTCCACAGTGTCCTTGCAGATGAGAAAGGGTGTCCTACAGCAAACATCTCTCCTGCAAGGAGATACACTGGAAGACATCTTCCCTAACTACCTCCTTTTGGCTGGACTCCTCTGAGCCAGGCAAACATCAGCTGAAGGCACATACATAGAGTGGCACAGGCCAAGGACATGCTTCTCTTGCATAACTCAGCACAAGAAGCAACAGTTGAGACATGCAGTAACATCAGCATTTAGACTATGACCAACAGGAATGGATCCTGTAGGAAGAGTTTGTTAGAAACCATCAAACCACTGCTTCAAGCAGTGCTGTCAGAAGGATGGGGAGAGACTTCTAAACAGGAGCTGTTGTGACAGGACAAGGGGTGATGGTTTGAAGATGAAAGAGGGCGATTCAGACTAGGGAGAAGGAAGAAATGTTTTATAATGAGGCTGGTGAGAGCCTGTCCCAGGTTGCCCAGAGAGGTGGGAGATGTCCCAGCCCTGGAACCATTCCAGCTCAGGCTGTTTGGGGCTGTGAGCAACCTGCTCTAGTTGCAGATGTCCCTGCTGACAGCAGGGGTTTGGGCTAGATGACCTTGAAAGGTCCCTTCCGGCCCAAGGCAGTCTATGATTCACTGAAATAAAGAAAATAATGAAGAATAAAAGAAGTGCCTAGAAAAGCCATCACCTTGAACATCTCTCCTCACTTTCTTTCCTCTGAGGTCAGCTGTTGCATCAGATTTTTATCTTACATCTCCTAATTCTTTCTATCTAATGCATCTGAGGGTGGGTCCTGTCCTCACTGCACCAGCCTAAAGCCTGACGAGTTCACGGACTCAGCATTTCCTCAAGGCAATGAAGTCTGCAGGCCCAAGGTCAAAGGCAGGTTCATACATGATGCCCAGGTTATGCTGAAGATCACACACACAGCAAGACCCAGCTCTCAGAGGTTCAGCACTAACCAAACTAAGTTACCATAGTCATCTGCATCCAGGTTCCAGGAGCTTTTTCAACTACACCGAAGTCTTTAATTATTGAGGATCTTACATTATTGGGAGTGTTTAAACCTTCCAGACTCCATAAGACTCTCACAAAATGTATTCCTGCCTGGCCAGGCTTCTCCTGTTGCTGGAGGAGATGAGCCAGAAGATCCACTGCCCCTGAAGCTGCATCCTTCAGCAGCAGAACTGGCTCTGATAGGCAAGAAGACCTTAAAAGGCAAGGTCATCTGCAAAGAAGTGTCTGAACTCCACGCAGGATGCAATCACAGAATCTCAGCATGTTGGGGGTTGGAAGGGACCTCTGGAAATATCTAGTCCAACTCCCCTTCTCCTGCAGGATCACCCACAGCAGCTTGCCCAGGATCACCTCCAGCTGCCTTTGGAACCTCTCCAGAGAAGGAGACTCCACAACCTCTCTGGGCAGCCTGGGCCAGGGCTCCAACTCCCTCACAACAAACAAGTTACTCCTTAGGTTTTCAGGTGGAACCTCCTGGGTTCCAGTTTGTGCCCACTGCCCCTGGGCCTGTCCCTGGACATCACTGAGCAGAGTCTGGCCCCAGCCTCTTGCTTCCACCCTTGTGCTCTTGCTCAGCATTGAGCAGCTCCCCTCTGGGGCTGCTCTTCTCCAGGCTAAGCAGCCCCAGGGCTCTCAGCCTTTCCTCCTGCCAGAGATGCTCCCGTGCCCTCAGCATCTTGGAAGCCTCTGCTGGACTCTCTCCAGGAGTTCCTTTTCTCTCTTGAATTGGGTAGCCCAGAACTGAACCCAGAACTCCAGATGTGTCTTGACTAAGGCAGAGTAGAGGGGGAGGAGAACTTCCCTTGACCTGCTGCTCACATTCTTCTTAATACATCCCAGGAAACAATTGGCCTTCTTGGCCAGAAGAGCACATTGCTGGCTCATGGTGACCTTGTTGCCCGCCAGCACTCCCAGGTCTTTCTCCAGGGAGCAACTTTCCAACAAGTCAACCCTTAATTTTTCCTGGTCCATGAGATTATTCCTCCCCAGGTGCAGGACCTAATATTCCTGATGGGCACATTGCCTGTGCTCCCATGGACACTATTGTCAACAAGACACAGTGGAGAAGACCCTGCTGAACCCAGCTCAAGTTTTGCCTAGAGCCAGCATGATGTGGGCCAACACTGGAAATGAGAGCCCTCTTGAGTCTCAGGTCCTCTTTGCATTAACTCAAGACTTCCAGAGATCTGTCTTGAGACACAATAGCAGCCAAAACACTCCTCACCCGTTCCACCCTCTTCCTCCAAGGAGTGCTGAGTATTAATTAGTTATTTATCATAGAGTTTTCAAAGTCATGAACCTACAGGGGAGCTTTGCCAGTGACACACTCCTGATCCAGTTGCAAGAAGGGGAAAGGGAAGATTTCCATCTTAGTCAGATAACTCACCTGCTCATGTGATTCAGCACAGCAGATGGATCTAAGCAAGTCTCAAACGTGACATGCAAGACCTGCACACACATGCAGGTTCATGGGCTGCAGCTCTGAGACTTGTAAGCCTCTTATGGTTGTGTTTACTTCAGCCTAAACCTCAGTATCCTCTAAAAACCCAAGTGCTCTTATGCAAAAGCCTCCATCTGAAATCCCAGAGTCTCATTCCATATCTTCATGCCTTGTCTTCCACAGTGGCAGCTCTGGACCCCACAGAAGGTGCTTCCTTTTGTTCCCATGGGATTCCACTCGGAAGGTTTCCACCAGTTGCAACCACATGGTTTCACATGGCCCTCAGCCAGACTAAGGGATAGTTTCAGTTGCACATCAGTAAGTAGGTGAAAAGAGAATCTAATGAAACCAAAGGGCCTGCTTCTGACATGTATCTCCACCAAAAGACATCCTTCACCTCCTGAAGGGAAAAGGAGATGGAAAATCATATCATTAGCTCAGGAACCACACAGGGAAGCTCTTGACAAAGCATGAAGGGAGCCAAGTAACCTGCAGCCCCAATTTAACCACTTAAATAATTGTCCCAGCCTCAGGGGTCTGTTGGGAATTGTCCAATGTACATGGTTGTGTTTTGGTTCAACACAACCTAGGAGGGAAGCACTGTCCCATTCCCTGCCATACTCACACATTCCTCAAAGGTCAGGCAAGTTACAGATCCTCTTTTCATCGTTAATGCTAGAATGTAATCTTCTTTGTAACTAACAAAGGTGGTGCAAATGCCTCCCCAAAACCATTGTAGATTAGACCCTAGTTAGATGCAAAGATAACTAGCTCAGCAGCTAGCTCTGGTGGGTTTCATGCAGCCAGAGGTAACTCTCACACTTAAGAACTAAGCTAACCTCTACACTTCTAGACCAAGGTTCCACCATGGACCATGGTTAGTCCATCTACCTTCACTCCCTGGCTTCATCACTCTGGTGGAGCATGATCCAGGAAAGAAGTATACACAAGGATAATGGAGCAAGGACAAGCACAGAACTCCAGATATGTCCTGGCTAGGACAAAGTAGAGGAGGAAGAGAACCTCCCTGGACCTGTTGATCACACTCTTCTTAATATACCCCAGGAAACACTTGGCTTTCTTGGCCACAAGAGCACGTTCATGGTGTGATTTTTGGGGTGTCCTGCATAGGTTAAGGAGCTAGGCTCAATGATCCTAGTGTGTCACTTCCAGCTCAGTAGATGTTGTGATAGAACAAGCATTCCCTTGCTGCATTTTTAGCTTAAGGATTCCTGATGGGGAGTTTAGTGTCTAAGAGCTCCTGTGGACCTCTCCATCCAACTGCCCTGCCTCTGCTGACTGCAGGGATTTTACACCTGTTGGGTGTCAGACAATAGACCAAAATAGACTGCAAGTCTGGGCTAGACTGGGAATTTCTGTGTCCTGGACAAGGAAAGAAGCAGCAGTTAACAATTCTAACATCACGAGGCACAAGGTGGGGATGAAACAGGTACAGGGAGGGAAAAGACCCAAGAGGTGCTGCAAAAAAAAGTAGTTCACTGTCATCTCTTTTTCTACATTTTAACCTCTTCAAAACATCATGGGGATCTCAGCCTCACAGTAAAAGGATCACAGAATCTCAGCATGTTGGGGGTTGGAAGGGACCTCCAGTCATGTCAGCATCTTCACAGCCTCTGCTGGACTCTCTCCAGTAGTTCCTTGTCTCTTTTGAAGTGGGGAGCCCAGAGCTAGACCCAGGACTCCAGATGGGGTCTCACTAGGGTAGGATCACATCAATCTAATTACATACTTTGTTAACTCACCTGTGGAGACCAGTACAGACCTGGGCCCTAACTGGCAGTTTGAGAAACAGATCCTTCAACTCTGTAGGCAGAAGAATTAAAAAATAAAGCAACAAGCAC
This sequence comes from Galbula dea, assembly GCA_013399015.1. Classification (NCBI taxonomy): domain Eukaryota; kingdom Metazoa; phylum Chordata; class Aves; order Piciformes; family Galbulidae; genus Galbula; species Galbula dea. Next base: position 20,946 of record VWZX01001541.1, read on the forward strand.
TCGAGGTCTTTAATATTTCAGGTAGTAAAATCAGTAAAACAAGATCATTTCAAAGAGTCCACTATGAAACACTGAAGAACTCAGCCTTCCCAGTGTCACTACATCCTCCCTCATACACATCTGCTGGTGTTATCCAGGTGCCAAAAATGGGATGAAAGACTCTGTCAGGACTCAAGTTGCAGTAAATTTGTTCTATTTTGTATAATTTAACCTTTACAAAGTATCAGAATGAAATAAAAAAAAAATTCATTGAAAAATTAAACAGGTAATCTGGAGAAGGCAACAAGAATTTTGAGCCCATAATTTATCATGAGCATTTTGCATCCAAGGTGGTATTTGGAGTAAAACCAGTTTTAAGACAAATTATTTTAACCAAAAATACTCAGTTCAGTTCTGTTCATTCCCATTGCCCTAAATTTCAAGGTCTTGGTTCAAACGCATGGGGCAGACTTGGTTCTGTTGTCAGGATATATGACATTAAACCTCTCAGAGGTGTTCCCATGAGTCTCTAAGTGCCTGAGATATCAGGGTTTTTTTTTCTTCTTACTTGGGACACTTCCAGATCTGGAAAAACTTGTTCCAAGTGAAAAACAAAAAGGGTGTATTTGTTGCCAGGAAAACACGCAAGCGCCACAACCCACCCAAGAACTTCATAGATGAGCTTCAGAGCCCAGGTTCTCCTGCAGGCCCATCTCAAGTCTCTGTGGAGGAATGACTCTGATTTGCCTTCATGCAGACTGACATTTCTCACTGCCAGGACTGAGGTTCTCCATCTCACACCTACTGTGGGTCTCAGGGGGGAAGCTAGAAGCAGAGTCCTGGAGGTGACATCTGTCGCCTTCTCTGCGGAGGAAAGTTTTGCCCCAGGTGAAGATGTTCGGGATGGGCTGGGCTCTGTGTTTTCCAGTGGGTTCCAGTTCCTATCAGCTTCACCCATTTAGTAGGCTGGTGTTAAACAAGTTCAGAGGCAGGTGTGGCCCCTGTAAGGAATTTTGTTGGCTGTGGGAAACTTGCAATGAGAAACAGTTTTGGGAATGCTTGTCCAGGCATGTTGGAAGCCTGTCCCCAAGGTCCCATGAGAGCTTTGGTGGTAGATGCAACATTGCCTAATGCAAAGGAGCTCCCAGGGAGACCAACGTGTGGTACCCAAAGGAAGTTCTGATACTACAGAAGACTAACCAATGGATTGGTATAAATTAGAAGACTCATTAGCAAGAGGTGCTAGGAGATTTTTACATGGTACAGGTTGCAACCATGGGAGGTCCAAGACTTTATCATTTCAGAATCTTCCACACCCTTTTGTCTAGATGTGGGACTGTCAAGCAGAGACAGCCTTCCAGGGCAAACCCCTACCAGTTCCATCAACTTCAGAGGGGTAGAGCCATCCAAGAACTCAATCCTCCCAGAATCACAACATCCTCCCTCATACATGTCTGTTTCTGCCATCCAGGTGCCAAACATGAGAAGAAAGACTCTACCAGGACCATCTTTCCCTAACACCTAGCACCAGTGCAGAGCTCAGGAAACCCGAACAGCTCTGGTTGTCCTAATCCAAAGACACCTGCCTTTGAATTACAGTATACTGTGATATCCAACCCATTCTTCTCAAACACATACACTCCATCTCTCAGTCTGAAATGATTGGATATTGCAAAGCTTGAGACACTTCCCACCTGAGAAAGGGAGTGATCCATAATTCAGCTTTTGCCTCTTCTGTCCCTTCATGGATTACAAACACCAAAGAGTTTGTAGGCAAAAGGGTGTGTTGGTACAGCAGCAAGAACAACATGGCCATCATCTTAGATGGAGTCCCCCAGTACTTCTGAAATCCAGATCAAGTGTGTAATGATGACCTTCCAGTGCTTGAACAACCGTGCTGATGACATCCCAGAACAACCACCCCCCAGATCATCTTGTCCATCACCACCATGGCTGACCTGCCAATGCTCCACACTGTCTACTGCTGCAGACAAGTCTGCTATGGCCAGGAACATATCAGGAACATCAAGCATTAGACCCTACAGACGCTTTGCTGAAAGTGTGAGACAAATTACTGAGGAAACACTCATGTAGAAGCAGTCAGCTGGTGGTCAAGTGTCCATCTGGTGCTAAAAAGTACAAGTAGCCATGAATCTACAGCATAATATTCACCAAATACAGAAGAGTTCTGGGTGATTTCCACAGCTTCCTTGGCTACAAGCATCACATGAAGATCTGACACCCCTTTTCTCCTACTTGTGCTTATGAGATCACCAAACTTGTTCCTCAGCAATTATTAACATTCCTTGGTTATGCAGAGCTGCTACTTTGATGTCCTCAATTCTCTCCACTCAGCACCAATGTCCTGATCAGAGGTGCAGCAGAATAATGCTTGGAGGTGGGTTTCTCACCTGAGGTTTTGCAATTACCTTTCTTTTGCAGTTTAAGCTCTTTTTGTGTTCTCCACTAAGCCTGATTAGCATCTACAGCCACTAGGCTCTACACTGCTCCTCCTCCCCAGGCTCAAAGGTGGTTCTTCTTCTGTACATTAAATTATAGGTGTTTAACATGCAACTTGAAAGATTTTTTCTAATCACCTCCCAGCGCTGCTTCATCCTAGTGAGCATAGGGGATGCCAGGAGAAGTAACCTCCCTCTACCACCAGAACAAACTCCATGGCCTGCCCTGAACCCTTTAGATCTTTAATAGATCCTTCAGAGCTAGACTTGTTCATAGATCCTCACCCCAAAGAAACCAGCTGAATTCCCTTTCTCAGAAATCCCTGTTGGTACAGATTGTTCCTCCTCAAGGAATGGGCTGGAAGGGACCTGAAAGATCATCTAGTCCAACCCCCTACCATAGGCATGGATATCTTCTGCTAGACTAGGTTGCTAAGAGCCAAACCCAACCTGGCTTTCATCACTTTCATGGATCCACAACTTTTCTAGGCAACCTGTTCCAGTAGTGTCTCACCACCCTCATAGTGAAGAAACTCTTCCAAAGAATTCCATGTTCCATCTTTCTGAAGGGATAAAGGACACTGCTCCACCTGGGTGCCAGAAGAAAGAGTTCCAAAGGTTAAGTCCTCTGCTGTTGGAGGAAAGACTCCTATTTACCTACAGCAGATGGAGAACACCACGTGCAGACAACAAGCATGTAGGTCCTCAACCCTACATCTTAACTCAGGTGATAAAGGCTTTTACAACAGCCTGGTCAGGGGAAGAAAACCTGCTGCAGCAAAGAAAGTTATCAAAGGCTGAAGATACAAAGCAGAGGAAGAGGGGCAAAGTCACCCCATTATCTTTTGGAGGAGAAGATGGGAGTCAACTAATGGTGAAGGGTCTAGAAGGGAAGCCATATGAGGAATGGCTGAAGTCACTTGATTTGTTCAGCCTGGAGAAGAGAAGACTGAGAGGGGACCTCATCACAGTTGGTAACTTCCTCATGAGGGGAAGCAGAGGGGAAGCTCTGATGGCTAGCAACAGGACATGAGGGAATGGCATGAAGCTGTGCCAGGGGAGGATTAGGTTGGATATTAGGCAAAGGTTCTTCACCCAGAAGATGGTGGAACATTGAACAGGCTCCCTAGGGAAGTAGTCATGGAGCCAAACCTGACAGAATTCCAGAAGCACCTGGACAGTGCTCTTAAACACATGGTGTGATTTCTGGGGTTGTCCTGTGCGTAGACAGGAGTTGGACTTCATCCTCACAGGTTCCTTCCAGCTCAGGACATCCTGTGATTCTCTGAACCGTGGTGGGCAGGAAGATGAGCTGGTCCCTCCTGGGTGGGAGATGGTGACGTCCCACCGCTGTCCATGGTACCACCATGCCACAGCGCCTGCCAGGCTCTCCTCAGCTCCCGCCTTGGGGCTGGTTGCCAGGCACCAACTCTCTCCATGACAGGAGAGGATTTATGTCACAGTTTGGAAGCACTTAGAATTTCCTTGAGTTAAGTGCTTGGCTCTTAGGAGACCATAATCACAGAATAGGAGGTTGGAAGAGACCTCAGAGATCATCTGGTCCAGCCTTTCTTGGTGAAAGAATGGTCTAGATAAGATGATCGAGCCCCTCTCCGGATAAATTTTAAACATGTCCAATATTAGGGACTCCACCACTTCCCTGGGGAGACTATCCTATGGCTGATTGTCCCTGGTGGGAAAAATTGTAAGTGTGTCTAATTGGACACTTGTAGCCATCACTCCTCATCTTTTCCATGTGACTCCCTCTAAAAAGGCAGTCTCCATCTTCTTTGTAGCCACTCTTTAAATACTGCAATATGGTGATAAGGTCTCCCCTAAATGCCTTCATTTCTCCAGGCTGAACAAACCCAATTCCCTCAGCCTTTCATCATATCACAGAATCACAAAATCACAGAATGTTAGGAGTTGGAAGGGACCTCGAAAGATCACCTAGTCCAACCCCCCTGCCACAGCAGGATTCCCTAGACCAGGTCACACAGAAGTGTGTCCAGACAGGTCTGGAATCTCTCCAGAGCAGGAGATTCCACAACCTCTCTAGGCAGTCTGTGCCAGTGCTCTGGCACCTCACCTGGGAAACATTTGTTCTTGTATTCACATGGAACCTCCTATGCTTCAACTTACAGCCACTGCCCCTTGTCCTGTCACTGGGCTTCACTGAGAAGAGCCTGACCCCTTCCTCCTGACATGCACCCTTCACATATTTATAAGCATAGATGAGGTCACCCCTTAGTCTCTTCTCCAAGCTAAAGAGACCCAGCTCCCTCAGCCTTTCTTCATCAGGAAGCTGTTCCAGCCCCTTCATCATCTTGGTGTCTCTGTGTTGGACTCTTTCAAGCAGTTCGCTATCCTTCTTCAACTGAGGGGCCCAGAACTGGACACAATATTCCAGATGTGGCCTCCCCAGGGTAGAGTAAAGGGGGAGAAGAACCTCTCTTGACCTACTAGCTACACCATTTCTAATCCACCCCAGAATCCCATTGGCCTCCTGGCCACAAGAGCACATTGTTGCCTCATGGTCATCCTTTCATCTGCCAGGACCCCCAGGTCCCTTTCTCCTTCCCTGCTCTCCAACAGGTCAGTCCCCAACCTATACTGACTCATAGGGTTGGTCTGGCAGCTTCCCAGTCATCAAATCATCTCAATGACCTTTCTCTAGACCTTCTTCAATCTGTGTACAGCTTTTTTTGTACAGCAGAGACCAAAAACCTGAACACAGTGTTCCAGGTGAGGTCTGACCAGCACTGAATAGAGTGGGATACCAACTCAGATCAGAATCTGCTCTGAAGGCTTTCAAAGCCACATACATTGATGAAAAAATCCACAGCATGAGATGCTCTGTGAAGAGCACCCATTCATGAACAAAAGAAAGTCATAGTTACTGGAAAACCTTGACAAACATCATTCCCACCTGAATTGAGATTGAGTGCCATGATGATGATGTTCAAGCACTGAAAGGACATAATTAAACGTTTGATCTCTATTTTGGAAACACCTGGAGGTGCCATAAAAGATCACTAGATGATCTTTGAGGTCCTTTCCAACCCAAACTATTCCATGATTCTATGACCATGTGGCAAAATAGCAGAGGTTTATGAGAACATCCCCTGCAGCAGGGGAGAGCTGAGGACAAGAACCCCCAAAGACCAAGTCTCCTGTCCCTTGAAGGAAGGGCTATTGGTGATCAGGACTCACCAGTTCTGCCTATCCCAGGTGAGCAAGGCCAGGATTCCACCACCACAGAGAGACAGACCAAAAGGAGTTACCCAAAGGACAAGGAGAGGCAAGACTGAAAAAATAGATGGTCTGAAGACACTTCCTTTTCCTCCCCAATTCTGTGAGCTTTCTGTTTGTCATAGAACCATAGAATACCAGGTTGGAAGCTACCTCAGGGATCTTCTGTTCCAACCTAATTTAGGACATGATGGAGGAAGCTCTGCAAGAAAATAAAGTGTCCTGAAGAATCCCTACCCATCCAGCCAGCCCTGGACAGCATGCTTTAGTAGGAGGGTTGGACTAGATGATCTCCAGAAGTCCTTCCCAACCCTTACCATTCTGTATGATATTTGTACAGATAATTTTCTGCAATTAAGTTTCTAACAGAATATTCACAGCAGAACATGAGGCAATATTCACTCAAAATCTTCAAACTATGATCATGAGCCAGAAATTTTGGGGAAATTACTTGTTAACTTGTATTTGGAGGACTCCTCTCAAAGCAGAGAAAGCTCAAGTCCTTGGTTACAACATACCTGACATGGAAACCTTTCAGAGAAGAAGGGAGATGAAGAGAAGTGAGGGTGAAGGAGAAAAATCCTCACTTTTCCTGTCTTTAAACACAGAATGGTTTGGGTTGGAAAGGACCTTTCAAGGTCATCTAGTCCTACCTCCAGCAGTCAGCATGGACGTCTGCAACTAGAGCAGGTTGCTCAGAACCTCATTTAATTTAGTTCCAGATTTGTGAAGGATTATTTTTGTTTGCTTGAGAATAAAACCCCATGTGGACACTTCTGCAGTTGGCAGCAAAACAATGGAGGAACTCTTGTTTTTCAAGCTTGCAGCATTGTTTCCTACTTTTTACTATGAATACTGTTGTTATTTTTATTGACAGCTGAACCACAGCAGCTCTGTGTGGTTTGACTCCCATACAGACACAGAGACCTTTGGGTGGCATACAGCAGTGTACCCAGCATGATCTTGCCCGGGTGGGCTGCAATGAGGGACACCAAATCAATCAGCAGTCATCACAGAGAGCAAATCACAATGGTGAGGGTTGGAAGGGACCTCTGGAGATCATCTAGTCCAACTTCCCTGCCCCAGCAGGGTCACCCACAGCAAGTTGCTCATGATCACCTCCAGGTGGGGTTGGAATCTCTCCACAGAAGGAGACTCCACAGCCTCTTTGGACAGCCTAGGCCAGGGTTCTGGCACACTCACACCAAAACAAGTTTCTCCTGTTCAAGTGGAACCTCCTGGGTTCCAGTTTGTGCCCAGTGCCCCTTGGCCTGTCCCTGGCCACCACTGAACAGAGTCTGGCCCCAGCCTCTTGCCCCTAGCCTTTAGCTCTTGCTCAGCATTGATCCCCTCTGGGGCTGCTCTTCTCCAGGCTAAGCAGCTCCAGAGCTCTCAGCCTCTTCTCATAGATCTGAGTCAACTCTGGGAACCCTTCATTTTAAAACCACTAAGTTAAAGCAAACTTCAACCGATACAACTTGGCTACAGTGAAAGCAAGAAAAGCCACTCTGAAAATGAGGTAAGTGTCCACAGAGTGGTTTCCACCTGCTCTGCTCTATGGGCTCATGTTTCTCATGTAGACAAGACCCTGAGCTTCTTGACCCTGGGCAAATCCCACAGCCACCTCCTGCTTTATGTTTCCCACTTTGTGGAACAAGGGTAACGCTGCACCCGCTTTTGTGATGTGCTGGGGGATTTATGAAGGAGGAGGAGGAGTTCTGCTGCATTAAACTCAATAAATAGGAATTATTTTACCTTGATATCTCAAAAAAAAACCCCAAAACCCCAAAGGGCTCCGTGTCCAGTCCTCCACTATTTTACTGGCATTTTGTGACTTAGCAGAAGCAAGAGTGTAGGGAACAATAAAACCCCAAAGTCAAAGCCTTCTCAGCTCATTACACATTTTCTCAATGTCTTCTCAGACGCAATTAAACCAAAAGAAGCCTGAAATTAACTCGGTTTCCAGCCTGAGTAACACTGGAAACATTTATTTCCTACCCTACACATCTAATTAGTGCTGTTCAGTCAAAAGGGAGCAGAAAAAACCCCTCCAATTTGTAAGTGAAACTTAGACGTATATTAAAAACACACTCTGTAATAATGCCCCAGTGCTTCTGTAATGCCTCATGCCTTCAAAGGGCTGAGCAAGTATGAGCTCATTAATTCTCACAGGTAGGTAATTTGGTGTTATTAGCCTTGTTTTACAGCCAGATCTTAAGAGAGGTGGAAGTGATTTGCCCACAGGCACAGACTCCAACGCTTGAGACTGAACTAGAACCTGGGAGACTGACTGCGTAACAGGAGCTGGGGACCTTCTGCATCTCCAGAGGGGACCTCAGCCCCTTGCACAGGGTCAGGAGACAGCTCTTGGGGGGGTTCAGGGCTCTGCTGTAAAGACCATTAACAAGCTGGGGCGTGTGGGAGCACCAAGAACCATAGCAGTTGGGCAAGAGCCTTCCTCCTTGCTCTTCATCCCCTAACACCAGCAATATCAAAGCTTTCCTGTTTATGACTCTACTGCGACTTTTGCTGCCAGGCTTTAGACCATGCTGCACTCCAAGGGGCCTCACTTGAAGGCTTCCTGCCCTTGAAGACGGCAAGAGCTTTGCCCAGGATAAATCAACAGCAGAACACTCTCCCACAAAGATCTATGCAGCCAAATCCAGCGTGTGTTAGCCACTGGCATCCAAGATTGACATCCACTCACACCCTTGCTCACCTGCCATTTTATGCTGGGGGCATTTCAGGCCATGAAAACTCTCCATTTTTACAGTGAAGGTCTCCAGCCTAAAAACACAACATCAGGACATGATTAGAAGTGCCTTAGACCATACAAACCATGCCTGACCAATGCAGTGTCCCTCCATTGTGTTGCCACCAAAGCCTGGCCAGCAGGTGTTTCCATCCTGTACCTACCACATCACACACTACATGGCACCAGCAGCTGCCCAGAACACACAAGAGGAGGAGGTAAAACTCATGCACTCCCTTCCCAATGAACAACTGAGATGTTAGTCAGTATTCCCTAGATATGGGAAGTCTCAGCTCAGCTCCCTCTGATGTAGATCTTCCAAACCTTGCCTGCTGTGGGCAGTGCTGCTACCTGACAGTAGAGCTGGAAATGGGCACACACATGTCCTGTCTGCAGAAACTATTCAGTAGGGAGAGGAGAGGAGAGGAGAGGAGAGGAGAGTAAAAAAGAAAAAGAAAAGAAAAGAAGAAAAGGAAAGAAAAGGAAAGAAAAGAAAAGNNAAAGAAAAGAAAAGAAAAGAAAAGAAAAGAAAAGAAAAGAAAAGAAAAGAAAAGAAAAGAAAAGAAAAGAAAAGAAAAAAGATCACTAATAAAATCAAAACCTGAAGCTCCAGAGGGCAAGAGTGAGCATGACTCTGCAGCCCTGGGATCAGGGCACTCCCCTGGGAGTGGGGAGACTTGAATTCCAGTTACCAGCACCATGGGTTGTTTAACTTTCAAACACATCAACAGTCCTTGGAACAGGAGCTGGAGCTCTGGCCGCCCTGCTCCCAGGTGAATATCCCCAAGCGCCAACACAGACAGCATGGCTTGTTCTTTCTTGCTGACCCACCAAGGGTGGTGATTCCCCACTGTAAGGTGGAACAGCTTTCCCCAAATAGTGGGGAGGGGAGAAGGCAAGGAGGCACCTGCCACCTTCCTCACTTCACCCCAGGAGGGTGGTTGCAAAGTGAGGAGGGAGATGTGGCTTGGACCTTTGCTGATGGAAAAAAGGATCCGAGCCCACGTCTCCTGGTGTGAACACGTGTTGGGGCTAGAGAGAAGAGCTGCTGACGCAGGAGGAGAAGCCCAATCCCCTTGCAGTGATGCCAGCACACATATGGCTTTGGGTAAAAAGGGTTTGCATGCTGTACGTGCTGCCCATGAGCTTTAGTCCAGGGACACAGCTCCCAAGAGCATGCAGTGCTTGTGTTGGCTTTAGAAGCACAGTGTTGACTCTGGAAGGGGGAGAAAAATAAAGCTTATCACGGAATGTTTGGGGTTGAAAGAGACCTCTGAGGATCATATAGTCTAACCTCCCTCCTTAAGCAGTGTCACCCACAGCAGCTTGCTCAGGATCACCTCGAGCTGGGGTTGGAATCTCTCCAGAGAAGGAGACTCCACACCTCTCTGGGCAGCCAGGGCTAGGGGTCTGACACCCTCACAACAAAGAAGTTATCTTGCTTATCACAACAACAGAAAAATTAGTACAACACTACCTCTTCTATGAAAATTTATGAAGTCATCTACAGCCCAGCTCTTGACCCATGGGTCTCTAGCTATACCTCTTCCATGGCCTTCAAGGAGTACAAGTCTCCAAGTACAAGTACATCTCTACTTCAAGTGTCAAGATGTCACATTTCTCCATCTCTCAGAAGCTGCAAAAACTTTGGCAAGAGAAGGCTAGCAGAGTGCAGAGAAGGTGTTGAGCTCCCCTAGATGTCCCTCTGCACCCACCCTGACCTCTAGGACACCTTGGGGCAACCAGCACAAGCTGCTTAAACCACGTCGCAAAGCACAGTTAGGAAGGCCTTTAGGTGTCCACAGACTTCCTAACTGTTCAAGATGGCATGATTATCTGGGGAACTGGGACCTGTGTGAAAACTGCCATGTTCCAAAGAGGTTTCCAGAGTGTGGGGATGGTAGCAGAGGCACACTCTCACACACACCTCACACCCACACATGTTCACTTCCAAATATTCCTTTCTCACACCCACAGACGAACTCTGTCTCACACATGGACACTATCAGATCAGCAGCTCTCATTCCCAAGTCCTCTTTCCCCTCTCAGACACGTGCATGCACTTTCCCCCTTCATCTGCCCCACCACGTGTTGGCTCAGTTCTCCCTTCTTAGCAGGTTCATCTCACAGGAAATAGACAATCAGTGGCTCCAACACCTTCACAGCAAACAAGTTTCCCCTCCTGTTCAGGTGGAACCTCCTGGGCTCCAGTTTATGCCCAGTGCCCCTTGGCCTGGCCCTGGCCACCACGGGGTAGAGTCTGGCCCCAGCCTCTTGCCCCCAGCCTTGACCTCTTGGACAGCCTTGAGCAGATGCCCTGTGGGGCTGCACTTCTCCAGGCTAAACAGCCCCAGTGCTCTCAGTCTTTCCTCCTCCCAGAGATGCCAGGTTAGGTTGTTCAGCACAGGATGATTGCACTCTCTCTGCCTGCTTCCCAGACCCTAGGCCACTCATCCTTACCAGGTCTCCATCAACATTTTGGTAAGCATCTCTCTCTCACACGCACAAACCACTTATGAGTCCAAGCCTGTGGCTCCTATCTTCCAGCAGCTCTCCTCCTTTAGAACATCCCTCTGCAGCCTCATTTTTGTGATGTTTGCCTTCCAGCCCTGTGGTTTGCCAACCTCCCTTCCCCTCCCTCCCTAATTGATTTCTCAGGAACCACAGATGTAGCTTGGCAAACGTTGGATCCCCTTGGTCTGTCAGCCACAAAATCACCTCCCTCTTCCCTCCCCCTGTTCCCGAGCCATGCTTGGGGAGGGGAAATGCCTTCCTGCTTATAAACCTCCTGCCCCAGCTGTACTCCATGTGAGGAAATAAAACACACATGAGATAAGAGAGGCAAGAGGCGAGGGCCATGCCCAGGGAGAAGAAAGACGATTGCCAAAACATGGAACAGCTCTGCCTGCTCCTCACCCTCCTCCAGCACAGGCAAAGAAACCAAGGGTTATCAGGTTCCTACATCCCTCAGGTCCTTTTGGAAATAGCTCTTCTTCCCAGAATTCCCTCAGGGGGTATCTGCCCCATACCATGACACTGAAGGCAGGTTCAGAGGAGCCACCCAGAGAAGGAAGAAGGAAGGGCTTGGCAGAGGCTGATTTATTCTGCTTCTCAGGCGCCTTTGCAGCCCACGCATGTTGCTGCAGCTGGGCTGGCAGGGGTGTCCAAATCCACCAGCTGAGAGCGAGCTCAGGCCACAGTCTCCAGACAATCCCTTCAGGTCCTTGCCAGCTCTAGATACCCACAAGGAATGTCCAAACCATCAATGGTTTGTCAACCAGTTTGCCCCTAGGTCATGGTCATCCCTACTACAGATGTTAGCTTGTTTCTGCCCCTCGGTGGGATGAATCGATGTCCTCCGAGGTGAAACCCAGTTGTAAGGATGGTTTACTCCAGGTTTTGCTCCCTGCACACTGTCTAGATGGATCTCTCAAGTTTGGCACTCTCTACCCTCCACAGCCACCCAACCTTTGCAAACACCTCCCTCCACCCTCACCCTCTCGCTGCCAGATCAGCTCTCCGAGGGGCTGCAACAAGGACCTCGTAAGTATGTCAGGCACTTCGAGTTTAAAACAGAACAAAATGATAAAATTAAGAAATTAAGTAGAAGAGGGAGCCATGAGAAGCCCAGAGGAATCCCCACCCAAGTGCTACATGGGGTGGACTTTGCAGCCCTGGCAAGGGCTGCTTGGTGACAAGACAAGGTTACCAAGAAGCATTCCAGCAAGTCTTATCTGTAGCAGCTTCTCGGGGAGGTCCCAGTTCTGGGGAGGAATAACTAACTATGTATACATTAGTCAGAGATGGGCAACCTTCCAATCTTCTGTTTGGGGCACAGCAGCTCCTGCTGCTTCCCAGTGTTGTAGCCACTTCACCTCTTCCTTTTAGTTGTTTCTGTTCCCTCAACCATCCCTCTTCTATCTAGCGCAGGAAAGGCATCTTCAAGCCTTCCTTTGCTGCCTGAAGGACAGACAAACAGTCCTCTTTTTTAGAGCAGAGAGAAAATAAATAATCAGTGCTTTCTCATTAATTAATCTGTGGCAAATTTTCTATAAAAGACTGTCACCTCCAAGTAAAAACCTACAACCTGAGCTCCCTTTTCTGAGGAGGCACCTCACAGTTGTCTCAGCATCAAGATGCTGTCTCATCAGTGGACAGGGATGTGCCTGCCATGCAGCTACCTGCCAAAAGCCACTGCTTGTGTTCTACTGGCATGAAATGAAGCCTTGAGGAAGGTAAGGTGGATAATGGAGACTTCACAGCCACTATGCCATGCTGGATATTGGCATCAGGGATTTCTCTGCTGGGAATAACATATAAAACTGCATGGACCTCACCTGGTTTATCCAGCGCTCTGCCAGCCTAAGAGCTCATTCTCATGAAGACAATGACTAAAAAACACAAGAAAGGAAGATCTGTTGCTTAAGCACAGACAGTTTTCACAGCCAGATCCCTCCCCAGTACTAGTAAAATTAGTTTTACATCTGAGAAGCTACATGGGAAAGAAAAATAAAATGAAGCTGATTTTGATGACCCAAGGTTGCACTGAGAAGGAAAAGCCACAGCTATTTGATTGAGTCTCTTTGGCTGCCTGGTTAACCAGCTGGTAGACACAACAGCTACTCACTCTTATCTTTTAACCAAAAAAAAAAGTAAGAATACCTCCCAACCTCCAGAGCCTCCCAACCACCACACAAGCTCTAACAGAAATAAGACAGCTTCTCAGAGAGCTGGCAGAGAGACCCAGCTCCAAAAAGGCACTTTGGCCTTCAATTCCCACTGGTTCCTGTGGGGCTTCAGCACCTAGAAGCCTTTTGGAACCAAAGCCAAAGGCAACGGTTGTTGTTGTGGGAATAGGACCAAGGAAGTTGTGTCTGCTCAGTGCAGATGAGTCAGAGGAGCTTCATGAAGGAGAAAAGGGGAATTATCTCATAAGCTGTAGTCTGAGGCCAGGTCTGATAGCCAGCAGCTTGAGGTGGGAGCCCAGAGGCTAAGGTCTGTTCTCAGCTCTGCTTTATGACCTTGAACAAGTCCTTGCATTTCTCCAAATGGAAGGGTGTGTATTTATGTTGAGGCCCATCATGAACTACAAAACAATGTCACCATTATTTTTCAGTTACTCCTTGGACATTCAGAGATCCAACAACACACAACATTCACCACTGCTCATCTCTGAGCAAAGCTGGGGTGAGTGGTACCAAAAGCTGTGGCTAAAACCCTTCTCCATCATGGGTTGTTCTCTCTCCAAAGCTGCTCGGACTGCCCTAGACTCCTGAGGAAAAAGGTGTCATGGTCACAAAGCACAGGTCCCAGAGACTGAATTCACCATTTCCACATTGACATAGCTCCACAAGGAGCAGAGATATCCTCCTGCTCTGGAAACATAGGTCTGGAAAGGATCTCCTGCCCCTGACAAGCAGCACTTTTCCTCCATCATGAATGCAAGAGGATCCCAGGTTTCATTCCCAGTAGCCATTTAACCAGCAGTTACTTGCCCTAGACCACAAAACCCTGCTGATGACCTTGTGTTCTCCTGTCTTGGTGTGAAACCAAAGCAACTCCATCTAACTCCCAGGTCAATTTGGATTTACACTAGTGTAACACCTTCAAGTCAAGCCCAGTCCCACCAACATGTGCTGACAGCAGAACAGATTCAGAGCAAAGTCTTTTAGAAACCAGTGTGCTAAGGCAAACAAGACCCTGCAGAGACTCTGTGCCCCTACTCAGGAAAGAGGAGTGAGTCTTGTTGCTGCTATGGTTCTGCATCTCTGAAATCTGAGTATTTGCAATGGTATGAAAATTGCACACAGGATAGGAAAGTTAGAGCTTAATTGTTAGGATTCCAAATACCAGTGTCCTTGCCTTCATCCTAACTCTCTGAGACAAAGGAAAATATCTGACAAATGTATTTGGTCTGCAGGTCTCATCTGCAGAAGAAATTAAGAGCTGTATACCTACTCCCATGAAAATATGTGAAATGTGGTTGAAAATAGATCAGAGGTTTCATGGCCCTCAACCGCTCCTCAGAATTTGAAGGCTAAACTGGAGGCATGTTGAAAATAAAAGTCCTGCTAGTTTTTCATTTGTGCCCTAGGACCTAGGCCTAGGTTGATCTCAGATCAGTATCCAGCCAGAACAGAGCCCACTGAAGCTTCTCAGGACTAACCTGTTGGTCCTGATGTGAGTGAGACCTTGATCACCCCCAGTCCATAGACAGCTACATGCAGCTCTACCTCCAACTTCAACAGCACTTCAGAAAGGTCTTTTTTTTTTCCCTGGACTTCTCTACATATCCAAAAATAGTAAGAGCAGTAAAGCCAGCTAAAGGGTCTGACATTTAATGAGTTTCTAGAAGAGAGCCCTTAAGCTCTCAGATCTTCTAGTAGGTCATTAACTGTCAGAAATTATCTAGTCATCTATTTTAGGGTTTTCTCTTGGACTCATTTCTGTAGTGTTCATATGCTTCAAGGACCTGAGCCTCTGCCTGCACTTTTCACTGGTTTTAGTCATACAGCATCCAGGTACCAGCACCCTAAAGAAATAGGTATGAAACACTTTGCTGTCAACACAAGTTCCTACACAACCTACAGTGAGGGCATCCTTTGGGGAGGAACAAAACCCTGATAAACTGAAAAGGTGGAGCTGCAAAAATCCCATTTCCCTTCAGAGACTCCCATCCCAGGCACAAGTGGCTGACTTGGAGGAGAGGAGATGCTGTGCCCCAAGTCGTTGGCTGGTCTGCTGAGGCAGAGAAGACAAGTAGATGTCACAGCTGGCAGGCTTCAGAGAGAAGACACTGAGTCAATGTTTTATCACTGATAGCAGTTGAAATACATCCTCAAAGCTTCTCCTTACCACCCCTTCACAGCACAAGCAAACTGGGAGCAATTGCACATCCTTGGCCAGAATCTCAACTGGTAGGACCTAGCATAATTCCCAGGCATTGGCAACTCTCTTCTGATTCAGACTAGCCAAGGGCCTGACCCAAGGAACAAAACAAAGCACCACAAAAGTGGTCATTCTAACTCAAGAAGAGATGCATACTGCTATTGCCTCTGCCAGTTCATAACCAATAAACACATCTGGGTCAGTACAAAGAAAGGACAGTAGTGGCTTTTTTCCCCTTCACTTGTAGCTCTGAATGAATCTGTCAGGACATTGAAGACAAGTCCTAACACAGCACAACAAGGTAGCTTTCTCCATCCTTCAACTTTGCTTCACCTCAGTCACTATTCATCACAGCAGTCACGTCCCACCAGAGTGTATTGGGTCCTGCTAATCTACAAAGGCTACATCTGCACCAGACAATTCAACAGTGTCAGGGATCATTTCCAGGCACATGAACACCGTCAACTATACTGGTATGCTCCTGGGACAGTTTTTGGCAAGGCCAGATTATGCCTTTGAAAACAATGCTGGAGCATCTTGTCTGGACCATGCTTTTGACAAGAAAGATTGGACCAGGTGATCCTTGAGGCCTATTCCAGCCTGGTATTTTGTCACAGAATCACAACATGGAAGGGATTGGAAAGGACTTCTGGGGATCATCCAGTCCAACCCCCCTGCTCCAGCAGGGTCACCCACAGCAGCTTGCCCAGGATCACCTCCAGGTGCCTTTGGAATCCCTCCAGAGAAGGAGACTCCACAACCTCTCTGGGCAGCCTTATCTCTAGTTTTCTATATTTACTGGTGTAGACATGGCTAAGGAGGCCTCTTACCTTCAGCAAGGGAAAAGAAAGCAAGACACTTACAACATTTTAAAGAATGCAGTGGAGAGAAGAACACTTGGATATTTTGAGCATCTCAAGAAAAAAATAGTTCCTTTAAGAGAAGTAAGTTATTGTATAAACCTCTCCATTTTCCAGTGAGAACGTTAATCCTACTATATTCCCAACACCTCTGACAAGTTTTGCCATGACATTTCTATTGGCTGAACTGGTTTTCAGACAGGGACACCCACATCCAGCCTTTCCTTCTTAGAAAGTGAAGTCAATGATTCTATGATCAGCATCTCCAAGCCCAGAGGATCCAGGAAAGCTCAGCTGACTGCTTGCAGGACAACTTGTTCCTGCAAGATATCCCAGTCCTTCAGGAGGGAGACTCCTCAGCCCGCTCCACCCACCCACAGTCTGCCCCAGGACCTAGCTGTCCTTCCAGCTCACAAGCTCATCACCCAATTCACCTTAGGTGTCCTCAGCCACAGTCTTTCTCCTCACAAGTTGCCCAACCACCCCAAGTTGAGTGGACAGTTGACAGATTTCCTGCTGTTTACAACAATTTGTATACATGCAGCTTGTTATCTGCTGTTCATCCTAAGCCTTCCCAGAGCTGTTGCCTTCCAAGACGTCTTCTCCTTTCGTAACCTCTTCAGAAGTGTAAATTCGCCCTTGGCTGCATCCAGACAATCAAGAGAAGGTTTTTCTACCAAGTCATCACAATCACCTCATATAACTGCTCTGTCCTGTCCATGCTTGACCTCTCTGCCAGGATTGCACCATCTGAAAGACTTTACCAGGACTTTATATTTCCCTCTAGATAATTGCAAGAGTTCATGCTGGATCACGGACAGACCTCAGCGGCCTGAAAAATGCTTGTCTGAGTAATGGGTTAGGAAGCAGCCACAAGAACAACACCCAAGAAGGCATCACGCACTTCCACACCACCTCTTACATCCTCTCCTTAGTGGTTCTCCTTCCCCAATGGCTAAACCTTGTGAATTAGACCTAAACTTTCACAGTGCCTCTCAGTAGGGTCAGGTCATTGAAACTCAACTGAGCTGAGTGAAGTTTATTGCTCTAGGTTTTATTCTCAAGTTTAAATCATTTCAGATAATTGCTGTGATTAGGTTGCTTTAAGGTTAAAATTGGAAAACAAATATTTTAAAACATTATATTTATCAAGGAAATCAGTTGAGCTCGAACAGACATGGTTCCAATGATGTTTTTAAATGAAAAACTATATTGGAAAAGGGTTTGGGGTTTGGGGTTTGGGGTTTGCTTGATTTTGTTATTTTTGGGATATTTTCTTTTTTTGTTTGGTTTATTTTTAGGATTTGGAATATTTATTTATTTATTTATTTTAGTTATTGTTTGTTTCAGTTTTAGGGTTTGGGGTTTTTTTCTGTTTTCTTGTTGTTTTGTTGTTTATTTTTAATTACAGACCTTAAATGACTTATCCATAACCCCCATATTGTTCACATTTATAATGCTTGGTTGAATCACCACACTCACAGAATCTCATCATGGTGAGGATTGGAAGGGACCTCTGGAGATCATCTAGTCCAAAACCCCTGCTCCAGCAGGGGCACGCACAACAGGTAGCCCAGGATCACCTCCAAGTGCCTTTGGGATCTCTCCACAGAAGGAGACTCCACAGCCTCTCTGGGCAGCCTGGGCCAGGGCTCCAACACTCTCACACCAAACAAGTTTCTCCTTAGGTTTTCAGGTGGAACCTCCTGGCTTCCAGTTTGTGCCCAGTGCCCCTGGGCCTGTCCCTGGGCACCACTGAGCAGAGTCTGACCTCAGCGTCTTGCCCCTAACCTTGAGCTCTTGCTCAGCATTGAGCAAATCCCTTGTGGAACTGCTCATCTCCAGGCTAAGCAGGGCTCTCAGCATTTCTTCTTCTGTTTTCTGACTTTTCCAACACAAACCTTCCCAAATGATGGTGGCTGTTGGGAAGGCTCCTGAAGATCATCTGTCCACACACCTCTGCCCAGCCCTATGTGAACAGTATACAGTCCCCACCTGACAGCAGGGACAGAACTGGCACCAACAGAGCAGAACCATCATCCCCTCACCATCCTTCTTCCCATTCCACCTTGAATCTCATGCCCAATCCTGTCAGGAGCACAATATATGGGAGTTGTCATGATACAGGCAGAGAAACCTCAGGGAAAGTCTTCACAAACCTACCTGGAGTTTCAGAATTGCTGTGAGCAGATTGTGATCCCCAAAGTGCAGTGGTGGTAGGTGGAAGAATATCCAGAGCTGTAACCACCTCACTGATGGTGCAGTGGCTGATACTGGAAAGGATCAGTGCTAATCACTAATCAACTAATTACTGCAAATGCCCATATTTTAGGGGGAAGAGATGAAATCATGCAAATGAGCCATGTTCCCTGGCTAAGACCTATTTGCAAGCTCACCTACAGGAAGGTGTCTTTGAAATGGATATGAGGTGAAGTCCCTGGATGTTCCAGAAGATAGGTTTATCTCTTTGTTCCCCCTAGTCTCACAAACATAACCGCCACCTCCAAAGAGGGCTTTGTTCTGCTGAACATAGGAGAGGAATAAAAAGAAGCTATCTCTTTCAGCCTTTGTCTTCAGAACACTGTTTATAAACTCAGTTTGCTCTTTGTAGGCATGAAGAAGTCCAAACATTGCTCTTGTTTCGTTCCTATTTATCTGCATTGTGCTCAGAGATCAGAAGTCATCTCATGAAGGAAACTCTCTCTGAGATAGAGGTAAGGGTGTTAGAAAAAAAAGACCAACACATCTGATCTCATGAAATAGAGATTTTTCTCCCTTTTTAATAATTTTTTTCTGGAAAATTCCTATTTTCCATGCTTAAAAAATAAAAGGACAAAGCATGTATCCTGGTTAGATTCAACTTTCACACCCTTTACACCTGCCTGCAAGGGTTCAGCTACAAGCTCATGTCCACGTTGCAGTCTTCCAAGGAACAAGTAATAGGACAAGAAGAAACAGCCTCAAGTTGCACCACAGGAGGTTTAGGTTGGACATGAGGAACAATTTATTCCCTGATAGAAGTGTGTTGTCAAGGACTGGCCCAGGCTGCTCAGGGCAGTGGTGGAGTCAACATCCCTGGAGGGGTTGAAAAGCCATGGAGATGTAGTGCTGAGGGACATGGTTTAGTGATGACCTGGCAGTGCTGGTTAATGATTGGACTCCATGATCTTAAAGTTGTTTTCCAAAGTGATTCTGTGATTTTATGCAGGTGGCACGGCTGTAAACTGAGAAGGAGCAGGTGGATATTCTGGTGAAGAGAATCAAGCCCTGGCCCAGGCTGCCCAGAGAGGTAGTGGAGTCTTCTTCTCTGAAAGGATTCCAAAGACACCTGGAGGTGATTCTAGGCAAGCTGCTGTGGGTGCCCCTGCTTTATCAGGGGGGTTGGACTAGATGATCTCCAGAGGTCCCTTCCAACCCATATGTCTACGATGTCTGTGAAATAAGCTGCCCACCTCATCCATTGGCTAGCACAAGTGACTGATGAATTTGGGAAGAGACTTCAACCTTGTCCCAACCAACTCGTGCCCTTGACAGGACTTCAGCAGGAACCATTGTCAGTCCTTGTTAAACAATATGTTTCAGCCACCACAAAATTCAATACACGGTGACTATTTCAGGCACCGCTTAGGAGGCCAGGCTGGAAGAGTTCTGCTTGTGGTTCATCTTGGGGGAGGCAGGAAGAGGAGGGAAGAAGAATGACAAATTTGAAAATTAAATCAAACAAGAAGAACAAAAAATAAAAAGTCTCAACAGCCAAAGGCTCACAATAGCCTGCTGGGAGCTCGTTCTTTTTTCCTCCTGATTTACAAGTTACATATGGGGTGTTGTTTACATTCTGTTACTGGTTTATGTCCTTCCAGAAAGGAGAAATTCCTCCAGTAGAGTTTTGATTGCTTTCCTGTATGCCTCTCTCCCCCCACCCCCAACACCCCCACCCTCAAGTATCTGGTTTCGCTTAATATGCCCAGAGGTTTCCGGAACAAAAGAGGTTGGTGGATTTTTTTTTGTGTGTATATATATATATTTTTTTTTTTTTTATAATGCCTAAACAAAAAGTCAACTATTTTCCTATTTTTTCCAGGAAGGTTCAGGCTGATTCCCATGATGTGCCTGTGAATTCATGATACCAGGCTTATGCAGGCTGCTACAACAGCCACGTTCTTCATGTGTCACATGAATGAACAGCTCCAGTTGCATCTACTGCATGCAACAGGCATACAATTGTTTTGGTTGGAAGAGACCTTCAAGATCATCAAGCCTAACCATTAACCAGCACTGCCAGGTCACCACTAAACCATGGCCATCAACACCACATCTCCATGGCTTTTCAACCCTTCCAGGCATGGTGACTCTGCCGCTGCCCTGGGCAGCAGACACGTGTTGGAACACGGGAAGCTCTGATTAGATTTAAGGGCTTCTTTGGTTTTACCATGACAGTGGTCTAGTGCTGGAACACTCTTACAGAACTGGAGCCAACTCCATCTTTGAAGGCTCAATGGGA
Source organism: Galbula dea (assembly GCA_013399015.1). Lineage (NCBI taxonomy): Eukaryota > Metazoa > Chordata > Aves > Piciformes > Galbulidae > Galbula > Galbula dea. Next base: position 41,637 of record VWZX01001541.1, read on the forward strand.
AAAGCCCATGAGCCACCTGATCTATTAGGCCTGGTTTGAGCAGGAGTTTGTGTTAGATGGCCTCCAGATGTGCTTTTCGACCTGAGTTGTTCTCTGAGTCTATGGATCCTAATTTCTAGTAACTTTAATGACCAGGCCAAGTGCCAGTTTGACATTTCTTTGTAGGTTGAGAAGTCAGCTTGTGGCTGAAGACCCAGCTATGCACATTGAACAATCACCTTCAAGTCCTCCTTGTTTCCCAATCTGCCTAGGAATCAAAGCAGGGGTCGCAGTCTTCAGAGCTGAGCTCCCCCATACATTGTCTCTTGTCTCATCTCTAACACAGCCTCTTCTTTCAGTGCAAACACCTGCCTCTGGACAGAGGGTTGAAGATGTTCAACATGGATGGTCCTGGAAGCTGGACCTCAGGAAGAGATTACTATGGCCATAAATTCAGCACATTCAGAGTTAAGTCTAATTATCTGAGGGTGATTTTTCACACCCCAGGTAGAGCAAAAAGCCCCTCACTGCCATCTTTGCCAACCTCTCCAAAGAAGGACTGAAAAGTGAGGTATTGTTGGGTAAACTTCAGACATCATAAGTAACCACTTCTGTAGTTCAACAGGGAACTTGGCCTGGCTGCTTAAGACAGCTCTGAGAAAAGTTGCTTTATGAACCCAGGCAAACTTTAAGCCTCTACACAGAATCATAAAGTGGGTTGGGTTGGAAGGGACCTTAAATATCATCTAGTTCTAACACCCCTGCCATGGGCAGGGACACCTTCCACTAGACCAGGTTGCTTCAAGCATCAGCCAGCCTGGTTTTGTACATTTCCAGGGGTGGGACAACCAAAACTTAAGATCATGGAGTCCAACCATTAACCAGCACTGCCAGGTCACCACTAAGCCATGGCCCTCAGCACCACATCTCCATGACTTTCCAATCCCTCCAGGGATGGTGACTCCACCACTGCCCTGGGCAGCCTGGGCCAAGTCTTTACATCAAGTAGAAAGAGAAATGGAAATAATATTGCCACTATGATCATTCACAGAAGTTACTGTCCTCCTGGGACCTTCACAGAAAGGGAGTTAAGATGAGTGGGCCTGAAGAACTACAACACACCTTCATAAAACCATCAGCTTTCCAAACATTCTTAACCAGAAGCGCAAAATGTGTTTCCTCCCCAGCACATCAAGAAAGAACCAAGACCTTGTAGAGCACTGGAAGGCAGGGCAGGTAATAAAGCATTGAAGTGTGAGCTACAGAGAAACACAATGAGTGGCCAGTGATGGGATCAGAAAGCATTGGCACCCTTGGAACCTTTCCAGGTCAGGCTGTTTGGAGATCTGAGCAACCTGATCTAGTTGCAGGTATCCTTGCTCACTGCAGGAGGCTTGGAGTAAATGACCTCTTCAAGTCTCTTCCAACCCAAACCATTCTATGACAAAGTAAAGGAAGAGTTGTTAGGCTTTGGCCCAGGCTGTCCAGGGCAGTGGTGGAGTCACCATCCCTGGAGGTGTTCAAAAACCAGATAGATGTGGTACTTCAGGACATGGTTTAGTGGTGAGCATGGTGGTGTTAGGTTGATGGTTGGATTTGATCTTAGAGGTCTCTTCCAACCTTAATGACTCTGTGATTCTAAGGGGAAGATGAGCTCCTTTGTGGAAAGTGGTGGCCTGAGAACTTCATGTTCATGTTAATTAGAAACCATGTAGATGGAGTTGCATCTACTTTGCTTGTCTGGTTTTTATTTACCCTTCCTCCCCTTCTTTGGAAAAGCATCACAGAGGAGAACAGCCCAGAAGGGAAACTAGCCTGATAAATAGACCATCAAGAGAAATAATTAGCCTAGATAGGAAAATTAAATAGGGGGAGCCACTAATCAGAGCTGCTCTGCCTGCAAGGAGCAGGCTGGGAAAGTAATTTAAAAAACCTTTCGGAGGAGACTCCGAGGCAGAGCGGAAAGTAAAAATACAGATGGCTGGAAATGAGAGTGCAGAGAGGAACAGGTGGAATTGGTTAGAGGCAGAGCTCCCTCCCACTCTCCTTACCCCCCTCCAATCCTTCTCATGACTTTACCTTCTGCTTGGCAGAGCTGGGAGCTTGGAAGAAGAAAAAAAAAACCAAAACAAAAGAAACACCAAGCCATCTCCCTCCAAGCTGGTGAAGCTCCCTCCAGCTGGGAGACTGCACTGCTCTGTTCCCAGGGGCTGCACACAAAGCTCCCCAGCACCAGAAGACTGATCCTAATTCAAGTCCTTCTGTGGTGGCCTCACAAGTAGAGGGGTAACTCAGCACCCCCAGAGCCCCCTGCCAGCGTGAACTGGAGAGAAGTTTCGCCTGGGCTAAATAAAACCATCAGAGATCCTTAGAAGCCTGCCAGAAGATGAAGCTTTGCTAGATTCAGACTCAGCCATTCCACCACCAAGGCAGGAGGAAGCAGACCACTGCTCTGTTTTGTCCAAATGAGACTCCTTTCTACTCTAGGATCTCAGCCGTTCCTCCCAATACTGCAACAAACAGCTATGAGAGCTCCCCAGTTGAGATGTTGACCACCACCATGGTGTCTGGCCACCTGCAAAGGCCATTGTCTTATCAAGCAGGGCTACAGGAGTGGTTTAGGTTGGAGATGAGGAACAATTTCTTCCCCAAAAGGGTTGTCAAGGCCTAGCCCAGGCTGCTGCAGACAGCGGTAGAGTCACCATCCCTGGAGGGATTGGAAAGTCATGGAGATGTGGTGCTGAGTGCCATGGTTTAGTGGTAACCTGTCAGTGCTGGTTAATGGCTGGTGGTCTTAAAGGTCTCTTCCAACCAAAATGATTCTATGATTCATCAGGCTGGTCCATGATGGTGGTTACAGACTCAGAGGCCATACCAGTGTCAGAAACAGTGGAAGTCCTGAAGGGAAATTGGGATAGACAAGGCTTTGGAACACAAATAAAATTCTTCACCCCAAGGAAGTTTGGATCTTCAGCTTCCATTCAATTTGGGAAACTCTAGCTGACTGAAGCCCAGGGCAAAGCAAACTCATGTCTCCCAGAATGGAATCCGTTACTGAGCTGGAATGCCTCTAATTATACTAACACTAATAACGTTAGCTACTAAAATAGCTCAGAAAAGGATAAGTTACAAACGTGGTTTTCAAGCCTGTGGGTTTCGCATGCAGGGAGGTTGCCAGGAGGGGTTGTGAGCAGGGACACAACCTACTTGCTTTTCATTTCACTCCCATCTTGCAAACTTAGCCCACCATTTTCAGATCCAGTCACATAAAGAACAGATGTTTCAGTTGTAGGCACCCAAAGAAACATCCTGGGGTTCAGGAGAGAAGAGCTGAAAGATTTTCCTCTTTTTCAGATAGCAAAGAGAAAATGGTTTACTCTGGAGAGGAATGATTGTATTTCCTTCCTTTCCTATATGTGAAATTCTGAACCTTATGACTCTATGAAAGAATTTTTGAAAAAGCTTTTTTTTTTCTGAACACACCAGAAACCAGACTTCTGTCTACCTCATGTAACAAAGGGGAAGTTCATACCAGGTTACATCTGTCAGTGCTCAACAACCAGGAATTTGTAAGATGCCTCTACCCCTCGCTAAGTGATGTGTGATGGAAGATGACCTGGCTGAAAGCCTCACCCCAAGGAGAAAACAGGAGCCTGAAGAAAACCAGTGCCATATTTTATAGAGGATTTTCTTTGGCTAACAGGGAAGTTTTTCCATAGAAAATTAAATTCCCACCCAAAATGGAGTTTACTCTCCAACTAAATCCTCTCTGATTTATGGATTGGGATGATGGTTGGGATTCTTTTTTCACTCCTAGCATTGGAGGCAGGAGCGGCTTCATCCAAATGCAGGTTTCAAAGGGGTGGTCACGAGTTTCTTTTAATCCTCTTTTGAGAGTTTCTAGGAATGTTTGTTTAAAAAAATAAATCAAAATAGTATTTTGAAACTGCTCATGTTCATCAAGGTGTCACTGCTAGGTTTCAGAGTGATCTTAAAAGTCAAGCCCCAAGGGACTAGAGAGGACACAAACAATATTTACACACAGGACACTTTTATAATGAGAAGCACAGACCTAATCAAGGGCAACAAGCAGGTGACCAAGTACACGAGATATCAAGACAGAGGATTTTGAATCAAAGGGTTTTCTGAAATAAACCCCAGGTAATTTCTGTCATGAGACTTCATACAACTATCATAGGAAGAGGTAAAGAAGAAAAAAACACAGAGACATGTTAGGTTGCAGTAACGTGGAGGTCACAGCTAAAATTCTAGCCCTTATTAGAAGTTAGGGGAAAATTACTTCCCTAAAGATGTGCCAGTGACCTTCAACTTCTAATAGAGTCTAAAGGGATTTGGAGTCCAGCTGTTCATACACACTCAGAACACCCAAATTGCAGATGATTAGCATGACTCAGTTTGTTACCTACCCTAAATTTGTCCCCACTGGAAATAAATGCCAATCATTCAGACACAAGGGGAAGAGACAACATAGCCATTGCCTACAGAGCTTAAGGACTGTTACGTTCTTGGTCAAGGGTTTACCTGCCCTGCAGCATTGCCTTTGGGGAGCAGATCCTTTCTCAGGCACTGCAACAACAGGGACTGCAGAAGATCCTGCAGAAGGTCCTGCTTCCAAGTACGCTGAAGGAAAGGGAGAGACTTCCTTAGCTCAAACATCATCAGCCCTGGATGATGCTGCCTCTGTGGATGCTGCAAACCTCAACTGCATTGTACATGGGAAGTGACCCAAGGAAGGTGCTGCTGAAAGAGATGGGATGCTGCTAGGGCTGGAAGGTCTTGCTGAGGAGACGCTGGAGGAGTCCCTGCTCACATGCAGCCAAGTCCACAGATGAGACCTCTCTAGATTTGCAGGTGTCACACAGGCAAAACAATCTGGAATGACAAATATTTGCTAATTCATACATTTGACTGGTTCATGCTTGGGCAATCACAGAGATGACCACAAGCTCCAACTGCACTGTGTTTGGGAAGTGACCCAAGGAAGGTGCTCCTCAAAGGGATGGATGATCACAGGGTGCAGGGGGCTTGTTCTGGGACTGGGGGCTGGTAGTCCTTAAAAGAAATGTGGCTTAGAAGGAGGTTTGCCAAAGGAGTGCCCAGTGCCAAGCATAAAGGGACTATGACCCATCCAGAGGACTTTCTGCTCTAAAACACCACCTCTTCCCAAAGCCACCAGAAGATGCTTTCCAAGGTAAAGAGACATGTTGCCACATGGAAGTTACAAAAGCTAAAGACACCTCATTGATGAAAAACACAAAACCCAGAAAAATGATTTCAAGACTAGACCCCCCATACACACACCCCCTCATGCCCTCAGTTTGGAGAATGATTCCTAGCTAGAAAAAAACTCAGAATGGCTTAGATGTGTGACTTCATCCAAAAAAAACCCCAAAAAACAGTGTGGCCCAGACATGTGTAACAGCCCCAGAAGTCATCCTGAGGCCAAACAAAGAGCAGATGAATTCAGACGAGGCCAAACGATCGGGGGGGGAAGAAAAGGAAATAAAGGTTTATAATCTGTCTAACCTGCCTCGAAAGCACAGGTCCTTTCCTACATCAACATTCCTCAGCAGTTAGTAAGAGATAATAACATGATGATTATGGGGTTTCTAGAGACAGCTCAAGCAAAAGTGGAGGAAATTCATGTTGCCACAGAAGAAAACCACAATAGAGAGCTCTGCATTTAAAGGTTGTCTGCTCTGGACATTGCAGCTATTCATTGAGCAAATATTAGGGAGCCCAAATATTCAGGCTGGCAAGAGATTGGGTTCCAATGTGACCAAGGTGAACCAAGAATTTCTCAGCAAGGATTTAAACCAAGAATTTAAGGATCTTTCCTGGGATGGACTGTGCCTTGCACTGGAGAAGGAGGTGGGCAGAAAGCCCTTGAGTGGGTTTGACCCATGGACAACACCAAGTTCTGCAAGGACTGACGCAGCACAGGAGATTATTTATTTTTTGGATGAAGAATTTCTTCACTGAAAAAAAAATAAAATTAAGAAATTGGGGGTTTGGGCCTACCAAAACTATTTGCAAACTCAGTGAATAGTTTCCACCAAAAGCCTGAAAATATTTCAAGGAATTAGTGTTTTGTTCAGACTTTTCTTTTTACTTCCCCCCCACCAAGCCCTGTCCAGAAATGCCTCTGCTTGAAACTGTATTTTAAGGCCAGATCACTTGACTTGAAGCAGACTAAGCTCGAACAGAGATGCTTCCACTTCATGTTGAACATTGTCAGCACTCAGTTTTGCTGGCCAACCCAAAGAAACCAGTGATTTGCACAGCTCAAGGAGGACTAGCTGGAATGAGCCTACTGGCATGGGAGTCACAGGGAAAGACTAGAGCCAGTGCCAGTCATCCCAGTTCAGGAAAAGACAGAGTGTGACCTGGAGTAAGTAAGAGTAAGAACTGGACTAATAAAATGTTAATAGTGGCTGCTCAGGAATCATGCTGGAAAGCCTGGGACCAAGAAGAAAAGCCTGGATTCTGCAGAGTTGTGTAGGAGCATGAAGGAACCCAGTCTGGCATCCCCACAGAGCTCTAGGTGGTAGAGAACCCAAGACACAAAAATCCAAAATCAGAAGCTAAATAATCTGAGTCTTGAGGAATGGAAGCAGCAGGAATCAGCTCGTGACAATCCTCCAGGCTCCTTGAAGATCATTAGTGGCAATATCCAGCAGGAGGAGGATGAAGTCCCAAGGAGATGTTCCACTTGCTGATGCACAGAGAAGGAGAGAGAACTCTCCTTCCACACCTGTAGGCATAGGGACAGTCAACAGGTATTCCCACACAACCCTCAGCTACCAAATAGAGGCCAAGTCTTACTCAACAGCAAATTTGTCCTTCAAACATCCCTTCTAAACCAGCTGTAGAGACTCTAGTCTCCCAACTTCTCTACCTAAACTAAAGGCTTCAGAGGAGACTGTGAGATAACCACAGGTTCACTTCTCTCTGTTAGCTTCCAGTAACAAGGAAAGCATGAAAGATACCCACAGACATGCTAAGATCCTATCCCAGATGTTATTTCTCCAGATACCAGTTATCTGCTGCTCAGGGTCTTCCCCAAACAAAGGTTCCATCCTTCTATTTGATGGAGTTGTATTGCTTTTGCTTATACAACTCCATGCTAGAAGGAAGGGGAGGAAAAAATCCTGCTGGATCCAAGCCAAGGATTGTGCCCTCAGATTATGGTGTTCCTGCACACAGCTCATCTTTGGTCCAACTTGAAGGCAACTTGATCTGATCTTGGATATTCAGGAATTTTGGCCATCAGCACAGAGACATTCTGGACACGTGCAGGCACTCACCAGTTCACACTAACTCCTCGCCATTCTGTGCCTGATCACGGAGGGCAGAAACAAATCCTCCCCCCATAAATCAGGTCATAGTGTGTTTGTCCCTGTGCCATGAAGAACTTGCTGAGAATCCTGCAGCTGAAGGCAGGAAATTCACAGCTGAGACCCATTCCAGGGCTGGAGCCTGGGCAACTGGCAAGCAACTGCAGCGAGAAAGTTTGGAGTTCTTGAGCTGAGATTTATGCTGCTGGAATTCATCACAAATATTTCACTCTCAGCAAGAGGTGGGAAAGAGGGAAAGATTGCTTTGTAGGAGACAGCTCTGCAGGGCTGCCTCTCATCTAGCTTTGGAGGCATCACAAGGCAGGGAGCTGTGGCTCTTGGATCCCCTGGGGAGGCAGAGGATGGTTCTGCAGCGCTATACAAGCCTATCTCCAGCAACCTCCTGGAATTCAGTGACTTCCCTCTCTTGATTCTCCTATAGAGGCAGCATCCATTGCTTGTCTCTGCTGCTATCAAAGGCTGCTCATCAGTCAGTGTCCTGGATACACCTCTTCCTGGGAGCTCTCCTGCTAAACCAACAGCAGTGAGGGAGGGGAGGACCATAATAAGGTGAAAGTTTGGCTCAGTCTGTCTGCGATGTCACGAAAACTCCACTGGGACAGGTCTCTGCAAGCCTTAACACCTCCAGAAAGACATAGTATTCTTACCCATACATGGCTGTGAAAAGCAGAAGCTGGGAGAAGGCTGTAAGCCCACATCTCCCTGTCCTCAGCTGTCCCCCAGGTGACCACAGTACACCAATAGCTGCTGGAGCCAGTCCTGAAGTGTTCATGGACTAAGGAAAGGAAAATCTTGGAGCAAGGGGCAGAGGTTATTGGTCGTGTGGAAGGTTTAAGTTGGTGACAAAGGGACAGTTTATCCTGGTAAACTCCCTGGGGGCACCCAATTCCCACACTACCCCTAGTGCATCTGCAGAAGCTGCAGAAGTCTCCTTCACCATAGCTTAAATCCAACGAGGAGAATGAGTCAGGCACCTGGCAGCTCATTCTGGTGACCTCTGCAAAAGCAGGTTTCATTCTGTGATTCTTCCTTCCTCATCCTCCTGCCCTCATTCCCTGCCTGTTATGAGTAACCATATCTAAACACCTAAATCTGGTTACTCTTGCACACCCCTTGGCTTGGAAAGAAGTTGCTCAGATGATGCAATACTTGAACCTTGACCTTTTCATGCCTTTACGAGAGTTTTTCTTCTTGAATTATTAATATGAACCCAAGGAACATCCTGAATGTGTCTCTAGTGCACAAAACAATGCTGCTGTCATCCTCAGTACCTTCAGGAAACAGGGGCACAGAAGAGGACAGGAGTCCTCCTTCACCTACCAAAAGTGTCGTAGGGTTGTGCAACTTGTTTACGATGGCAAATTTTGGCAGGCAGCAGCAGGAGCCTGGGGTGGGATTCCAGTTCAGCTCCAACTGCCTCTCAACAAGTCCCAACAAAAAAAAAAAGAACATGCACCATTCAGAGTTTGCCACACCAAAGCCAAACTCCAACTTGGCTCCAACAACGAGCGCATCTGGAGGACATGCTCACCACTGCCTACGCTGCCGTGCTCCTCAGCTCACCTACTCATCACCAAAGTGGGTCTCAATGGATGGGGAAAACTTATCTGGGAAGTATAAAGTTCAGATGACCTTTCCCCTGCAAGACCCACTGAGAGGTGACCAAGGTCAAGCTCTCATCCAGATCTAGTGAGAACAGTAATGGCAAGGAAGTGCCATCAATAATGTCCCATAAGTCAGCTGGTCAGAGGGTGTTTCCTGGTCTAATGCCCTGTATTTCTAGAGATAGATCTATGTGACCTGGCCACTAGTCTACTAACTCCTCCTCCTGTTACTTACTGGGCTAGTGATAGAAAAGTGGCATCTGCCTTTTAACGGGATGAATTTTTCCACAGGCAGAAACATTATTTGGGAAATCCACTCAAAACCTTTGGGCCAGCTATATTTTCTGGGACAAAAATAACATTGGAAGCTTCCTTATTGCCTACAGCCTAATTTCTTGGGATGTGGGGAAAATTACTTTTTCCACACAAACACAGACATGTTCCTTCGTTATTAGGGCCATAGGACAGAAGTAGAAGCTGCTTCCCTTTACTGGTGACCTGATTATGAGGCAGTTGGAGTGGAGACTCTGCACTACATTTGCTAAGGGAATCAGAAATGAAATCCAAAAGTTCTGTTTCAGATGGGATTAAAATATTTTGAGGCATGTAGATCACCCTTTGGGTTGATTTAAATAAGTCTTCTCTCCTAGTGAAACTAAAGTATTTCAAAGTCCTGTCCACCAGGTGCTGGGCATGTATCTCCCCACACATTCTGGGTCCAGTCACATGAATGGTGATTTCTTTGAAGTTACAAAGCCAAGTTGTGACTCAGGAACTCCGAGTAACAACTCCTCAGTAGTGGAAAACAGGACATTCCATGTGTGAAAGTCAAGGAAGCTTTTAGTTATCCATTTTAAACTAAAAGAAGGAGATATAGGCTAGATAAAAGGAAGAAAGATTTTAGACTGAGGGTGGTGAGACCCTGGCCCAAGTTGCCCAGAGAGGAGGGAGATGTGCCATCCCTGGAACCATTCCAGGTCAGGTTGCCTGGGGCTGTGAGCAATCTGATCTAGCTGCAGATGTCCCTGCTGACTGCAGGGGGTTGGACTAGATGACCTTGAAAGGTCCCGTCCAGCCCAAAACACTCCATGATTCTATGATTTTTCAAGGTATATGAATTCAGGACACTGGATGCTGATGAAATCCTCAGGTCACGTTGATGACACCAGCAGCATCAGTGGAATTAGCCTCCAAACAGGCAGGAAGCAAGAAGCAAGGAGGGGAAGAGGACAAAATGCTTTGCACCAGGTAGGAACAAAAGGCAGCACCAGACTGGGATTAAGAATCATGCTCTGCAGCATCCCATGTTTGCTCTGCTGTAAAGAACTAGATTGACAGAGGACAACAAGTGAGGTTATTACAGAAGTATTTGCAGAGAAAAGAAAAAAAAAAAAAGAGCCCTTTCTGTGGCACTTAAAGTCCACCTGTGAAGTAGGTGACTTCATGTAGACATAATACCCTGGGAAAGAAAATATGCCAGGAATGTGAAGTGATGAGTATGGTTTCACAGAAACCCTCTCCAACTTTACCTCCCCCCTCCAATAAAAAAATTAAAAGAAACAGATAGGAAGGAGCTTTCAGAAACCTGAAGTCATTTTAACTTTCTTGTTCATCAGCAGAGAAGTGCAAGAGGAATGTGAAGCATTTACTAGCAGGGCAAGAATAATTTAAAAATGGAGTGAGTCCATTAATTACAGAAGTCAATACAATTAACAAAGCCTCCAAAGAGTTTACATAAGCTCTCTTCAAAAAAAAAAAAAAGGATCCTACCAAGCCAAAGAGTCTAATTTAGAAGTGAAATTAGGAAGCTGGCTAGAGATAAAACAACCAAGGAGACGCTTACAAAACACAGTTCCTCAGTTGTGCTGGAGAAGATAAATGCTATGAAGCCACCAAGGCCGTTAGCACGATTAGGAAACCACTGAGTACTTGGGAGATGTTGTAAGGTAACAGAAGATGAAAGAGAAAACCCCACAAGGTAAGGGGAAAGGCAACATTTTCCCTGAGATACAGGGACAGCAAGGTAAGAAGCACAAAAGACACTGAACTGGTAACTTCTAATGAAGGACGCTGCCCATGCCTACACCAGGGTTGTTCACATCAGGGTCTGAAGGGGCAAGGTTGAAATGACCTCCCTTATCTAGCACAGCTACGAAGCTTTTCTTCAACCAATGAAGGTGATTAAGGTCAAAAGCTGAATGCAAACACAAAAGCATTAAGGTTGGAAGAGACCTCTAAGATCATCAAGTCCAACCATGTCACACTTGCCTTCCATTTGCTACAGGACTCCTTCACCTAGGAGCTACATCCCAACAGTTTGTGCTGCCCATAGGCCTCGGGAAATGATGGAGACCTAGACAGTGCTGAATCTCCATATCTCCACATCTGGAAAGGGTAAGGAAAAGCTTTGGCCCAGACGTGAAGTGTCTTTTCATGGGGATTCACATAATGTTGATGGAAACCTCAGAGTGTCTCCAGAGAAAATATTGGCCACTAGAAATCACACCTCCTTCTACCAAAGAAAGGCTGAGTTGTTTGAAGCTCCAGCCAGGACTGGGACATGATAAAACAGATTCAAAAGGAGGAGAAACAACTCCTTAGTCTGGGTAATCCCCACCCTGAGGAAGCCCTGTACGTGTCTTGCTGGGTGACAGCGGCTGGACAGGAGGGTGGAGGCTCTTGTTCCAAACGTGCAGTTACAGGAGCACATGTTGGGACCAGCCTGTGTTTGTGGTTTCCCCTTGCCCAGAAGACTGCAGCTGATGTTTCTCCTCTGCTGGTGAAAGGACTAGGCAGGACAACTGGGAAACCTTCCTGTGAGTCACACTTGAGGACACACTTCTGATGTCTAGGAAAGCACTGAGGAGCAACCCAATCCTTTGCACCTTTATGTCAAACTTCTGGAGCCAGCTTCCCTTCTGCAAAGCTGCTTGCCTTCTGCACCAGATCTCCAAGACACAGAATCACTGAATCCTAGCATAGTGGAGGTTGGAAGGGACCTCTGGAGGTCATCCAGGCCAACCCCTCTGCTCCAGCAGGGTCATCCACAGCAAGTTGCCCAGGATCACCTCCAGCTGGGCTTGGAATCTCTCCACAGAAGGAGACTCCACAACCTCTCTGGGCAGCCTGGGCCAGGGCTCTGACACCCTCACCAGTTTTTCCTCATGTTCAGGTGGAACCTCCTGGGTTCCACCTGAGCTCCTGGAACTCCTTCCTAGAGAAATACCAGCTTAAGACCTCACACTTTTAAGTCCATATGGTGCTGGGTGGATTCACCCAGGATGAGCTATGATTTTAGCCAGACATTGCTGGCCACAGGGATCCAGCAGGAACTATTTAGCACAGCACCAGGACTGCATGACCAGGTCACATCCAGATTGTGCTCCTACGGAGAGCTCACATAAGAGAAGAAGCAGTTCAGGTCTGCCTACACCAAGCAGGCTAGACATGCCCCTTGGCTATCAGTTTTTCACCCTCTGAAGGAACCTATGCACTCAGCTTGCCTACTAACCATGACAAGAGGCAAAAACATCCAGCTCCTCCAAGGGATGAAAGGCAGGCGCTCAAAGGATTAAGTCACCAGCTTCTTCCCCTTCCTTTCAGAGCTGGTGAACCATGCAGTGACAGATGTCAGTTGTGTTGATTTTGAGTCGGGAGCCAGCACAAAGCAGCTTCTCTTTCCTGGTGTACACCTCCAGGGAGGATTCCCGCAAGCATTCCTCCAAGCAGGGCAACGTAGGTGGCAACCAAAAGAAAAAAACAAAACAGAAGAGAAGAGAAAAGCCCTTCAACTTTTGACCCTCCTGGAGTTTACACATTGCAAAGAGCTCGTGTCATCGTCATTGAGTCAAGAGGCATCTGGCAGAGCCCTTCGGCCCATGCTGCACGTGCCTCGGCACTTTGTCACCTCCTCCCACCACCGAGCAGGAGCATAAGCCTAGATGGTTCAGAGAATCACAGAATCTCCTGAGTTGGAAGGGACCTACAAGGATCATCAAGTCCAATTCCTGTCTATGCACAGGACAACCCCAAAGTCACCTCATGTGTCTAAGAGCATTGTCCAAATGTTTCTTGAATTCCATAAGAGTTGGTGCCATGACTGCCTCCTTGAGGAGCCTGTTCCAATGCTCCACAACTCTCTGGGTGAAGAACCTTTTCCTAATGTCTAAACTGAATCTCCCCTGGCACAGCTTCATGCCATTCCTCTGGGTCCCGTCAGTGGTCACCAGAGAGAAGAGATCAGCTCCTGTGCCTCCTTCGTCTCTGGTGAGGAAGTTCTAAACTGCAATGAGGTTCCTGGGAAGTTTTCCCTATGGATCAGCCTGTCTGCAGTGGCAGCAAATAAACTAAAGCCCTCAGGTCCAAAGGCCAAAGCACATCTGTGAGAGATGCTAGTCTTGATCCCCATGAGGTAGCAGAAGCTTTAAGAAACCTAGAGACATATAGTCCCTACGCCTGCTTGTCTCCAAGTGACCACACAGCTGTCTCAGGGTAGCAACATCCATCTGTTTGCATTTACATCAGCTCTGGGGGGAAATTAAGGCTCCTCAAGAAGCAAGGTTGAGAACCAGGAACCCTCTCCTCTGTCCTGTTGTACACCCACCACAAGCCCTTCCCAGGCTTACTCTGCAGGACCTTTCAGTACCTTCACCTGCTGCCATCACACTTTACTTACAAGCAAGCACAAGCCAGAAGGGAAAGGTATAAAACATAAACCTTCATTAAAGATTTTGTAAGAAGCCAATGAGGCCAAAATAACAGAGGCTGTAATAGAGCCATAAATATCTCCCACAGCCATAAACACTTCTACCTGCTGCAGCCTGGGCAGTTACAAGAGCTTCAGGCATTCAGCATCATGTTCACACTCCAGCGTTTACCCTCCAAGGAGCCAGAGGTAGGGAGACACAGACTCAGCCTCCAGTCTGGTTTTGCAATACCAGCTTGGGTGCCTCTCCTCAAGTATTGTGTTCAGTTTTGGGCCCCTCACTCCAAGAAGGACATGGAGCTGCTGGATTGTGTCCAAATATGGCCTGGGGGTTAAAGTACTGAAGAGCCCATTGCCTGCACATCCCACCACCTCCAACAGACACAGGACAAATGCTGAAGTATTTTAGCAGCAGACAGATTGGTTGACCCTAGTCTACGTGGTCAAGGGGTCTCCAGATTAGACTATTCATGCTCACTAGTCTCAGGTGTTTTTTCCATTACCCAAAAGTACACATCTTTCCCTAAAAAGAAAAAAAAAAAGACATCCTCACTTCACACCTCAGAGTATCTCCAGACATCCATCAATTTGTTCAGAATCCTCCTCAGATATTCCACGACCTTCCCCATCTCACAGCATGCCTCATGAAGATTTCCAGCTATCTTAATTCTCTTCTTCACAGCCCCAGGTTGCTACAGCACCACATTCACCACAGTGTGGTGAATGCTGGATACCCTAGGCATGGCAAGAGGTGAAGGGGCCCCTCACATTTCAGTGAGGAAACAACTCCTCAGGGTTAACAGAGGTCAGCAAGAGACACAGAAACAGGCCTCAACTTTTCCTAAATGGATTCTGAGGGCTGTTTTATTTTGCTGCAAAGCTATAACTTGTCCTGAGATCATAATCCACCTGGAGGCTCAGGGATGGGTCAGCAGTGGGATGTCTGCCAAGTGCCATGGAGTCATCTCCCTCCTGACGCTTTTGCTGAAGCTGCACGTTTTGTTATGGAAACCAGAGAGGTGTTTGCTACCTGCTCCTTTAAAGTCTTCTTCTTTGGCAAAGATTGCCAAAGCTATCTTTGAAGTAGGGTTAGAGACAAGAAGTCATGATTCACCTCCAGAGGGACCTTAAGGTAAGTGACATTTGCAAGGTTTAATCATGACCTCGTGAACAATGGGTGAATCAGAGAGCTGAACTTTACATCATTCACCCAGATTAAATGTGGCCTTGGACACCTCCTTCACCATCCCAGGCCAAACATGAGTTAGTTCCTCCCTGAGATGATTCAGAACTAGGATTAACAAGAGAGAAAGCACCAAGCCAAGCAGAATTATTTGCAAAGCTTAGTTAAGCAGGAAATGTTTTCCTTGTCCGTGACTCGAAGATCACATTATCCCACTATTACCTGTCCTTTGGAAGTTATCCATAAGTATGGTAGGGCTGAGGGACAGGAAGGAAGAAGGACAAAGAGGTCACTTATTAGACAGCTCACATGAGATAGAAGAGCACTGCATGAATCACACACAGATGCTGGTCCCGAATCACCAGTATGCCAAACCCTGGCTAAATCCAACCACAAGAACCAGTTTCATTGTGGACCAAGCACCTCCTGTGAGGTGCACCACCTCATTCACCAGCAGGATCTCCACAAAGATGCTCTTGTTTCAACAAATCAATGTTTTCCAGGGAAACACTCAAAAAGTTCATCACAGCTATTTCAAGCTTTTTTCACTTTTATAAGAAATAGAAAAGGACCAAGCCCAGATCCCAAAGCCACTGAGAATCCAAGGTTCCCAGTGTTCTCCTTTGAAGTTTACACTGTGTCAAAGGACATGGTGTAGTTCATGGCAGGTACTCCACCTTTTCTCAAGAGAAAAGGCAAGAATAAGTTACATGATTTGTTAATCCTTCACACAACAAAAGAAAACCAGTAGAAAATCTCAGCTCCTACTGAGATCTGCTGTATCCTGAGATCCTACTGAATCTGCTGCCATCACACCACCTCTGACTTCCAGACTAAAAACAAATCCTCCGCAGCTGCTAGCTTCTTAAATTTCTTTAAAAACAAACAAACAAAACCCAAAACCCATAAACCTGATCATTTGCCTCATTCATTTGCTGCACCCAGGTCCTCCCAACTCCCAGCTGAAGCTAATGAGAAATTCTCACCTATGCTGGCTTTGAGTTAACACCTTCTAGGAAAGGAGACCTGCAAAAAGAAAGTTCATGGAAACTCAGCTAGGACTTGCCCATCCAGTCCCACACCAGCCAACACACAGGAATTGCCTTACAGGATTCCAACCTGTGAGGGGCAGAAACATGGACTGGTTTGGGTTGGAAGGGACCTTTCAAGGTCACCTAGTCCAACCCCCTGCAGTCAGCAGGGACATCTGCAACTAGAGCAGGTTGTTCAGAGCTCCAAACCACCTGACCTGGAATGGTTCCAGGAATAGACATCTCCCACCTCTCTGGGCAACCTGGGACAGGCTCTCACCACACTCAGCATAAAAAAAAATTTCTTCTTTCTCTCTAGTCTAAATTTCCCTCTTTCAGTTTCAAACCATCACCCCTTAGCCCGTAATAACAGCTCCTGATAAAAAGTCTCTTTTCATCTTTCTTCTAGGTCCCTTTAAGTACTGAAAGGCCACAGTAAGGTCTCCCTGGAGCCTTTTCTTCTCCAGGCTCAACAACCCCAACTCTCTCAGCCTGTCCTCACACCAGAGAGCTTGCAAACCCAGATCATTTTTGTGGCCTCTTCTGGACCCACTCCCCCAGGTCCATGTCTGTGCTGTGCTGAGGACTCCAGAGCTGGCCCCAGCACTGCAGCTGTGGTCTCCCCAGAGCAGAGCAGAGGCAGAATCCCCTTCTTGCCCTGCTGGCCACGCTGCTGGAGATGCAGCATAAGACATGGTTGGCTTCTGACCTGTGAGCACGCATTGCTGCCTCATCTCCAGCTTCTCACCCACCAGTACCCCCAAGGCCTTCTCCACAGGGCTGCTCTCAATCCATTCTCTGTTTAGCTTGTATTTGTTCTTGGGATAGCCTGACCTCCTGTGCAGGACCTTACACTTGGCCTTGTTGAACTTCATGAGGTTCACATGTTGTCACCTCTCCAGCCTGTCAAGGTTGAATGTAAAGTAGAGACAGACAGAGATCATGACTGGCCTGGAGCACATACAACCACAGCAGCTTGGTACTCCCATACAAAGGTCTCAGTTCAAACCGTGACCCTGCTTAGGCACCACTTAAGTTTCCACCCTAAAATGAAAAAGAATATGGATAGAGCCGCTGCCCTTGACTCAAGGTGAATTCAATCACCTTGGAGTTGGACTTGATGATCATCTGGGTCCCTTTCAACTCAGGACCTTCTATGATTCAATCCACGCTTGCAGACGACCAAGCAAGCCCATGCAAGCCTTGCAGAACCACGGAGGAATTTTTCTGCTCTGGATTGATGGAGCTCATATGAGAATCGGTGCCAAACTCCATGGGACCTGCTTTCTCACTGCCTTCGATTTTGTAGCCTCATCTCCAGTTTAGCCTACACAGAACCACAGAAGAACAAACAGTGGCCACCAGCCTCTCCCCTCCTCCCTCCCTCCCCGGGAGCGCTAGCTTCTATTTATGGGTTCCCTGGGGAGAAAACAGTCGTGGCCATTGTATTTGTTTAAGGGTTTTCTGTAATTTCCTTGGGTTTGACTGCAGCCTCTGAGGTTAACCACAGCCAGCTCTTGTGGCTGTGTCTTCATCATTCCCTATTGTTCAGTGCTAGGTGGCTCTGCCTTGTTTTCTTGGAAGGTTGAGAGATTGTTTGTCCTCTCTGGCTTGGTGCTCAAAGGGGAGAAGGTGATGGAGGGGAGGAAGGAGAATAAGAAGCTCCTTCTTTTTTAGGATTGTGGGTTTCTGAGAAGGGCCAGTGTCACTGGCCAACTGAGGTCAGCCTGAGGTTGCCTTGATGGTATTTGTAAGAGCAGGAGGCTCTGCTTTGATAGGATTCCCTTGAGGGGGTTCAAGAAAAATGTCAAGAATCCTCCACTTCTGGCTTCTTCCACCGGGGTGTTCTGAAGGTCTTCCCTCCTGAGGAAAGGAGGAGAGGACCATACCATATAAAGCCTTTCCCCTGCCCGTGGTAGGATTAGCCACTTTTGCTCTGCCTCCTGACCTTTTGCTACTGTACTGCTGGGTTTCCGCAGCACTGCCAAGGCGTGATCCTTTTTCTGGCTTCCACTTTTGCTCCCTTCTGGGAGGACACAGTCATTCTCCAGCCACAAAGAGACAAATTCTTCCCAGCTCGTCTCTGTCAGTGCCTAAGACTGGAAACTTACCTCATTGTTGGGGATGCATCCCAGAGCCAAGGGCTTGGACTCTGATTCATGCCTAGAGGGAAAAGAAGGAGAGGGAGAGCACAAATCCGTTGAGTCTGACTTACACCGAGGAGTTCAAGGAGAGCAGTAGAATGTAGTGCAGAAGACATCAAAAGGGAAATCTGGCTTCCAGCCTTGATATCACAACCTGCTTTTGATCCAGACAATGCCACAGTCTTGCAGAGCTTTTATTCCATGTTTCTACTCTTACCCCAGGAGTGTCTGTTCTGAGTTCCAAGTCCAAACATTGGATTGAGTTAGACACAGAATCCCAGCATGGTGGGGGCTCAAGGGACCTCTGAAGATCATCTAGGCCAACCCCCTGCCCCAGCAGGATTACCCTCAGGTTGCCCAGGATCACCTCCAGCTGGGCTTGGAATCTCTCCACAGAAGGAGACTCCACAACCTCTCTGGACAGCCTGGGCCAGGGCTCCAACACCCTCACAACAAACAACTTTCTCTTTAAGTTTTCAGGTGGAACCTCTTGGGTTCCAGTTTGTGCCCAGTGCCCCTTGGCCTGGCCCTGGCCACCACTGAGCAGAGTCTGGCACCAGCCTCTTGCCCCCAGCCTTGTGCTCTTGCTCAGCATGGAGCAGCTCCCCTCTGGGGCTGCTCTTCTCCAGGCTAAGCAGCCCCAGGGCCCTCAGTCTTTCCTCCTGCCAGAGATGCTGCAGTGCCCTCAGCATCTTGGGAGCCTCTGCTGGACTCTCTCCAGTAGTTCCTTGTCTCTCTTCAACTGGAGAGTCGTCTATCTAACTCACTAGAAGAAGAAATTACCTCACCTCAGCCCAGAGTTGTTGTCTAATGCAGCTTACAGGAGGTGACACACGTCCTCCTCATGCCCTTCTCCACCCTTCTGCTCTTTGATGAGAACATGTAAGCTCCACAAAAAGATCAGAGAGTTTAAGGTGACCCAAGAGGTCTCAGGAGGCATCAGCTGTGTGAGGAGTGGATAGGAGTGAGATATCTCCTAATTTAACTGGAGATCGCAACCAACCTGCTCACTGCCAAAGCAAGGAGAACTACCTCTGTTGATAACATGTTGCCTTGTCCTGTGGTTTGAACAGAAGCTGTTCTACATTTGGCATGGTTATGGCACCAAGCCTGTCAGAGTTGAAGGAGTGTCTGTAGAACACTTTTAGGCAGGTACTTTAATGTGTTATGAGTGAGATGTTGCTGACCACTTGGGTGCCAGCCCTGCATTTGTTGGCCTGTGTTAGCTCCACTGGTAGCAGCACCACGCTACTGCCAGTGCAGTGAGCACTGGAGGACTGCAAGGAAGAGCATGTTAAGAGAACCCTGAGGCTCCAGCCAGTGAAGGAAGGGACATTTTGACAAGCCAAAATCCACCCAGTGAGATGAGCAAAAACCCCAAAGAGCAGCCAAAAGTGAAGGTTGTCCCTCTCACAGGAACACCGCTGGCCAAATCGCATTTGAAAATGCATTTCTGTTTTGTCCTCCTGGGCCCAGGGCTGATGTGTTCCACTCTTGGGAAGAAAACAGAGGAGATTTATGTCCATTAGTCAAGCCACCGTGCTGAGATACTCCATAAAAATGGCTATTAAAGCAGAGGAGATGAGTCACCCAACCCCATCTCCAAGAGTCGTCAGCCCTGGCCGCCAAACGAGCTGTTGACATACCGCTGGGAAATTAACGTTAGCAAGAACAGCCTCTTGTCTCTGCCTCAAGCACCCTTGACCTTGCTTTGAGATCTCAGAAGTGCCCTGCAAGACATAGGAAGCCAATTACCTTTGCCTAAAATTGCCCCTTAAGGGCCTCCTTCCACTGTAGGCCTCCCACCTTCTGCTGAGCTTCCTAGTGTTATCAAAAAAAACCCCAGGGTGCAATCCATGGCTGAGTGAGGTGACCTCCTTTAAGCATCACCAAGCAGTAGCAATGAAGCTTATTGATCACTTTTGTTAACTGTTAACCCTTTAATTGCTCTGGGGGAAGCCACAAAGCTGGGCCATGGGCAGTACTGGGGAGGAGAGTACCACGAGCCAGAAGAAAGGCTGAGAGACTTGGGGTTGTTGAGCTTGGAGAAGGCTCCAGGGAAACCTTCTTGCAGCCTTTCAGTGCTAAAAGGGCCTATCAGAAAGATAGGGAGAGACTTTTCAGCAGGACCTGTTGGGACAGGCCAAGGAGTGATGGTTTCAAACTAAAGGAGGGAGATTTAGACTAAAGAGAAGGAAAAAAATTATGCTGAGGGTGATGAGACCCTGTTCCTGGTTGCCCAGAGAGGTGGCAGGTCTCCCATCCCTGGAACCATTGCAAGTCAGGTTGTTTGGGGCTCTGAGCAACCTGCTGTAGTTGCAGGTGTCTCTGCTGACTGCAGAGGTTTGGACTAGACAACCTTGAAAGATCCCTTCCAACCCAAACTATTCCATAATTCTATGATCCTATGACATCAGCTGAGCATCATCTCATCAGGCATAGGATGTGATGGGTGGAGATGGCACAAAGGTTTTCCACACTGGAGTGAAACAGACCCCATGGATTGCCCCTACAAGAAGGAGAGAAAGGAGGAGGAGAGAGGAGCCAGATCTTGTGATAATGCTACTGCTATGGAGAGGAGGAGGGAGGGAAGTGAAGGAGATCTCCTCTTGTCCCTAAGCTAACCCCCAGCCGCAATAGCCACCATAGCTTCACAGTAGACTGTAAAAAGGGAAAAGGACTGTCCTATTTTGTTGGCTTCCCCTAAAAAAAAACATTTCCTCTGCCTGCTCCCAGAATAGCCCAAGCTGTACCAGTCTGCACCAGCTTTTGTCCCTCAGAAAACCAGCCCTGGGCATTGCAAGGGCTGCCTCAAGCCAGCTATCATTACGTTTGGGCAAAGACCCAGGGCTTGAGAACCCTTGGCCAGGCTGTAGAGGAAGCTGGCTGAATATCAAGACTTTTGTCCAACGAGGTCAAGGCAATGCTTTACTTCAGCACACTGCTTTGGGTCTCCAGATGAAGAGTGTCTACAGTTTCGTGTGCTGCTCAACTGTGCCCAGTGTCTCTGTCAGAGAAAGTTTGGCAGAAACATCTCAGAGCTCTGAAGGTGCAGGGAGGAAAGTCCATTAATATGAAGGAACCTCCATCTCCTTCTCTAAGCTGTGATGAGGTCTGTATGTTGCATTCCTGCTTCTCTCTCTCCCCAAATATTTACTATTACTTACCAGTTTGCTAGGAGAATAAATTTAGCATTAAGATGTCCAGGAACATCCGAGGTCTTTCTGGGGTTTGCCCCTGGGCAACTCACCCTGTCCCCCAACACATCACCTGAGCATTCCCCAGTTGCACCTGAGCTGCCATTGAAGCTCAGCAGCCAGGCAGAAGCCAAGGCCAGCTCCAAACTCTTTGGCTCCGAGAGTGTTCCAGAGATGTGGCAGTTATTCCATGGGTGAGCAAGGGACAACTGCTTGTCACCCATGAGGAACAAGCAGTATCAGCAGGACATTGGCAGGTCAGGACTGGGTTCAGTCTTCTTCAGCTTCTTCATCAATGACCTGGATGAAGGGATGGAGTGGATCCTCAGCCAGTTTGCTGATGATACAGAACTGGGAGGGGTGGTGACCTGCAGTCAGACTGTGCTGGCATTCAGTGAGACCTGGGCAGGCTGAGAGTTAGAGGAGGATTCAGCTGAGGATCCAATATGCTGAGGACACTGAAGCATCTCTGGCAGGAGGAAAGACTGAGGGCCCTGGGGCTGCTTAGCCTGGAGAAGAGCAGCCCCAGAGGGGAGCTGCTCCATGCTGAGCAAGAGCTCAAGGCTGGGGGCAAGAGGCTGAGGCCAGACTCTGCTCAGTGGTGGCCAGGGCCAGGCCAAGGGACACTGGGCACCAACTGGAACCCAAGAGGTTCCGCCTGAAAACTTAAGGAGAAAGTTGTTTGGTGTGAGGGTGTTGGAGCCCTGGCCCAGGCTGCCCAGAGAGGTTGTGGAGTCTCCTTCTGTGGAGAGATTCCAAGCCCAGCTGGAGGTGATCCTGGGCAAGCTGCTGTGGGTGCCCCTGCTTCAGCAAGTGGGGCTGGACTAGGAGATCCCCAGAGGTCTCTTCTAATCCCTACCATGCTAGGATTAACCCTAAGTGCATTGAATACCACTACCCACAGTAATGTGCCTGTCAGCAGATGAGCCACTGTGTTGCTTCCATCCTAAAAAAATCATTAATAATAAAAAATAATTAAAAAAAGAAAGAAACATAGAAAGGAAGAAAGAAAGAAGAGAAAGAAAAGAAAGAAAAGAAAGAAGAGAAAAAAGAGAAAAAAAAGAAAGAAAAAGGGGATGGGGGCAGGAAAAATAAGCAGCAAAAAGTCTTTAATGTGAACTGACAGTGACCTGTCAGAAATATGTTGCATTCAAACTTTCCCATAGAGCACTGAAAATTTGTTCCTTATTAAAGAGGGGGGGCTTTTGGATGGGTTATTCAGTTCAAAGGAGAAGCTGGAGCAGGGAAGAATTCTGTGGCTACTACTGTGGTGTCTTTTTTTTCCATTTGTTTTCCCCTCTTTCCCCCCCTTCCCCAATCTTTTCCTTTCCAAGCCCAGTTCCTACAGTTGCTTTGATTCTAACAATTCCTATGCAGGGCAAAGGAAAGTTGGGGAGGAGAGAGTGAGGGAGGGAGGGAGGGAAATCTCCAATTTGTGGGAACTGCTGGTGTTTTAGTGGGAATGCAAGGAGGGTTTTGGACTTTCCCATGCTTTTAGCTTAAAACACTATTTTTACAGTGCCATTTAAGAGAGGAGAGAGAGACAAAAACAGTGTAAAAGAAGGAAATAACCTCCAAATCTCAGTCTCACAACTTTCAGGAGTGTGGCTGTTGGTGTTGCTATTTACCACTTGACTCTTAGTTCTCCCTCAGGGCACTCACCATGAAACCAGCCCAGGGCACAAGGCAACCCCTAACCCTCAGAAGGCATTTTGTGACCTTCTGTATTGTTTACTCCTGCAATTTTGCCTCCACCAGGTGTAAAGTGGAGTGGAGGAAGGAAGAACGGTTGAGATCACTCTGCCACCATCTACCACAGGGACTTGATGTTATCACACTGCCTTCTGCTTCAGGGTTCTGTCCTCAGCAGAGAGATTTCAGGTTGTTCATGCTGTCATGTAGCTAATTTTCATCCAAGCCTTCCTTTTTTTCTCATCCTGCTCCCCCAGCATTTCAGGAGCACCAAGTTTCCACTAACCAGTCTCCTTTACCCAGGAGCCAACTCCTTGGAGGCACGAGGAGATCAAAATAGAGATGGGATGCTCTACACGAGGCAGAAAGTATGCACAGAGGAGACATGCCTTGCTGAGTCAGGGCCCATGCTGCCTGCAAAAGAATATAGCAGAAAAAGAAAAGAAGAGAAATAAAGAAAAAGGATTTTTTTATTTAGTCAAGTGTTTGTTTTCCTATTTTTAAAATAGGCTGGAGGAGAAAAATTAGAGGTTGTGTTCTAAATCTGAAAAGGAGTTTTCTGAGGGTTTGACCTACAGTAATCTGCAGTTTCACAGAATCCTAGTTTGGCAGGGGTTGGAAGAGACCTCTGGAGGTCATCTAGTACAACCAGGTGCAAAGCACTTTCAGCTACAGTAACTTCACCATGATTTGAAGCCACCCCCAGCTTAGTATTTGTATGAAATAAGCACAGGATTGCTGCAGAAAAATACAATTGAGATGTTATGCTACATCAGGGATGGTCAATGCCTCAAGCCTCTGTCCACTCAGAGTGATGTGCAGGAAAGATAATTGGTGTTAAAATCATCACCTGCTACTCCAAGCTTCAGGCATAGAAGCTTCTTGGCTTCTGGAGAAGATCTGAAACACCCTACAACTTCAGGTGTCACAAAAGGCCTTTGGATGGGTCTAAGCTCCTAAGAAAACACAACCCAGCAGAGGAAGCTGAGAACTTCCCTCTCCAATCTAACATTTCTGTCATTAAAATGAGAGAGAGAAAAAATTCCTCCCTCCATTTAACTTGTCTATTTTGATGGCACAGTCCATTTCTCCTCCTGAGGTCATTAAATCTTCTGTCATCTGGAGCACTCTCTTGTCTGAGGCAGCAGACAATGTTCTGCCACAGCTAACAGGCGCCAACACCCTAATGAATTCCAACCACGGCAGAGGATCAGGGATGTGCATGAGCAGTCTGGGGCTTAGGTTTATGCCACAGGCAAAGGCAATAGCTTCATCATCACAGCATCTCCTCCTAACCTAATGGCACATTGGGCTCTAATTAAGACTGAGACATTACTGCCACCCTGGGAGGAATCCAGAGCTTCCAACGATCCCTGACCCCAACTCCAGTGAGCACTGGCTAAATCATCACTTCCAGCTGCTTTTCTTTTCATCAGATACAGCATGACGAGCTCGAGGAGCCCTGGAATGGCTCTGAACCCCCTGCTAAAGCAGGGTTACCCACAGCAGTTTGCCCAGGATCACTTCCAGCTGGGGTTGGAATCTCTCCACAGAAGGAGACTCCACAGCCTCTCTGAGCAGCCTGGGCCAGGGCTCCAACACCCTCACAACAAACAACTTTCTCCTCCTGCTCAGGTGGAACCTCTTGGGTTGCAGTTTGTACCCAGTGCCCCTTGGCCTGTCCTTGGGCACTAGTGAGCAGAGTCTGACCTCAGCTTCTTGCCCCTAGCCTTTAGCTCTTGCTCAGCATTGAGCAGATCCCCTCTGGGGCTCTGAGCCTTTCCTCCTGCCAGAGATGCTGCAGAGCCCTCAGCATCTTGGGAGCCTCTGCTGGACTCTCTCCAGTAGTTCCTTGTCTCTCTTCAACTGGGGAGCCCAGAACTGGACACAATACTCCAGATATGTCCTAACTAGAGCAGATTAGACTCAACCTGCTGCTGGCCACACTGTTCTTAATGCACCCTAAGAGAGCATTTGCCTTCTTGGCCACAAAAGCACACTGCTGGTTCATGGTGAAATTGTTGTCCACCAGCACTCCTTCTCCAAGGAGCTGTTTTCCAACAGGACCTGCTGGAGCTGCTTAAAGTTTAATTTACCCTACATGGAGATAAGGTTTGCAGTGGCCCAGGACCATTTGTGTCTGCTGCCAGCATGTTCCTCTTGAGTTCATTCTTCCTGCTTTTTAGAGAAGGATTGGAGAATGTTTCATTGTTTGTTTGGTTTTTTCCCTGACCTGCATTATCAAACACTTATTAATACCCAAAGAAAACAAGGTGAGCATCAGCCTTGGCTCAGGGCAGATGGCAAACAGAAAGCAAGAAAAAGAGTCCTCAGGGAAGCAGAAGAGGTTCTCTGGACTTCTTCTCAGTCATGACTTGACTTTGGCATGGGCAAGGCTGTGACACTCCCCAGCAAGCTCTTTAAATGTCTTTGTGCCTGCATTTTCTTGGGCCAACCCTTCCTCCTGGTTTCCTTCTAACACTACCACACGAGATGACAATGAAATGAATGAAACCCACCCAGCAGGACATCACATCTCAGCCTTTCCCAATGCCTGGATTCAATGGAATATTTGAAGGCAATTGGAAGTCTTTCTCCAGCCAGGTCTCAGGGGTAGCACCAAAACCCTGTTTCCACAAGATGACAAAGAAGATGGCCTTTAGGGATTTTCACATAAACAAAGTTTGCTCTGCCAACCTCCTCTTTGAGCTGAGGTCAATGGGGACTTGATGTGCTTCTGGGCACCTCAGCAGGACTGGAATGCTTGAAGCTGGAGAGAAGTCAAAGCGGGACAAGATGGATGATTAAGTGGCTGGAAGGATTGACTTATGAGGAAAAACACTGAGGGAGCTAAATATGTCTAGTTTGGCTAGAGGACAGCAAAGGAGGACAACTGTCTGCTGACAGTCATGGAGGGGGAGGAATTGTTTAGGTTAGCCCGACTGGGGAATAACCAGGAATCACAAGATGGGATTAAGAAATGGAAAATGAACTCTTGAGTATTAGGGGAAACATTCTTAGCAGTGAGACCTAACCTACTGGCTTGTGGAACATCCTCCTCTGGGACTGTGGTGGAAACCCTGCTCTTAAAGACATCTAAAAATGGACTAAAGCATGGCCTGTTGGGAATCATCCTTTGACTAGGGATGGACTAGGTCCAGGCAGGGTGTTCCCTGCAAGAAGTACAACATGTGATGGTGAGCATGCACGCACCATGGGAAGGTGTTCAAAGATCACAGGCAAGCCCTTTGCCCAAATCCAGGAATATCCAGGCATGGACTAGGCATTGAGGTTTGCTCTTCATGGCTGGGAGTAGCCCAGTTCTGAGGGTCTGCAAGAAGAGTTCTTCATGTTCCACCTTCTCTCCCAGATACTTGAAAATGAGGGAAAGTCAAGATAGAAGGGTGGGCACCTCATCTGGGGAACACTGTTAGGAGTTTGTGCTATACAGGGCTTTTTTGTGCTGTGCCCACAGACATCACACACCTCTTCCAGATTCCTGATCATCTGTGGGAATAGCACCACAGATCTTCATTGTTGGGGAGGCTCTGACATCGTTGATACACAGCAGATTATCACATGGGTTGGACTAGCCTGAACTTCAAACTGGCCATAAAAGAGATTTATGACCTAAAAATCCATGCCAAGGGCCTGTTACATCTCAGCTCTCATAAAAAAAAAAGGAATAAAACAACAACAAAACCCACAAAAATTCCCAAACCATAAGAATACAAAGCAACAACAACAACAAAACAAACAAACAAACAAAACCACAGAAGAGAACTCCACTGAGAAGCATCTTGAGTAAAAGAGAAACACATCAACATGATGCTAACCTATAGCAACAATCTTTACCTCTCCTTATTAACCTGGAAGAACCCCAGCTGCTCCACAGGCTTGAACAGCCCAGAAGTATGTGGAGGACAGCACAGAGAAAGGGAACAGAGTATCATAGCATCACAGAATCATTTTGGCTGGAAAACACCTTCAAGATCATCAAGTCAAGTTGTAGAGATAAAGCTAATTCAGACTAGTGCATTCAGCATACAGTACAGAGAACTGTGAGAGGGTAGCAATTAGGAAATAGATATCAAGTATCTAGTAACTAGATGTCAATGAGATATCAAGTAGAATCCAAGGAGTTGATAACCATGTTACAGCAGCGTTGCACCCTAGTTCATCAGCTTTTCCTTTCTCACTACACCAGTGTGAGCTGAACAGAGTTTAGTCCATTTTTGCTTGAGGTTCTCAGTATGTTCCCTCCTGCTGAGATCAAGCCAGCCTGGAGCTCCTGACTGTCTTCTTCCTGCCAACAGAGAAAGAGGAAAAAGTGGAGAGCACATGAGGTGAAGAGCAGTGTTTCAGAGAGACATCTGAGGACACCTAAGCATGTTTGTCACCTGCATAAAAATTAAAATAAATTAATATGAATATGTGGTGATGAAGGCAGAGGTTTGGCACCAACAATGCACTGAGAAGCTTTTGTTGCCTCTTGGCAGCAGACACTTTGAGAGCACCTTTGGCCTTGGTAGTAGGTTTTGAGAGTGAATTTTAGAATCAGAGAACTATGGAATAATCTAGGTTGGAAGACATCTCCTCTTGTCTAAGGCAGCAGCAGCTCTGAGATCAGACCAGGTTGCTCTGGGCTTTATCTATCCTGATCTTGAAAACCTCCAAGGCTGAACGTCATCCTCTCCTTAAGCAGCAAGTGCTCCAGACCCCAACCATATTGATGGCCTCTGCTGAACCTGTTCCAGTTTATGAATCTTTCCTGTAATGAGAGAGCTCTGAAACTGGACACACTACCCAAATGAAGTCTGACAAATGCTGAATAAAGGAGTATGTTAGGTGTTATGTTCAGAAACCTCTCCAAACACCGGCTCCCTGCAATGTATCCGCCCCAAACTGAGAAGAATGATGATGACAAGCATGGAGGAAAGGATTTTGCACTCACCAGGGAGTGTATTTTCTCATCACATACTTCCTTCCCCACATACACAGACATACCTTCCAGCCATGTATGCTTCCCAGGTGACCTATAGATGGTTGTTCTCCTTGCTTTGCACAGGACAGCATCTCCCCAGCATAGGATTCCTTCGCCTGACCATCTCTGATCATCTCTTTTGGGTTTCTAACAAGAAGTTACATCCGATGTTCACATCTATGTGAACTCACTAGGGCAGCAAATTCAGGATCAGAATCCAAACAACCTCAAATATCCCCAGAAAGTAGAACCAGAAGACATTTTACCAGGTCATCTAGTCCATTCTTCTTCTCCCACATAGGATCAGTCCTACCAGAAGACATTTGCTAAACTTAACTAACCTTACACTTGCAAATCTCTTTGAACCCAACTGTCTTGCTCCTGATTTAATGAAAAGGTGTTTACTGTTCTCCTGCTGTGGACTCAAGGAGCAGGTTCTTCTCTTCCTGTCCACAATATCCTTTCACACACTTGTGGTCTCCCAGCAAACCTTTCAGCAATCATCTCTCCTCTAGACTAAACAATCTCAACTCTTTCACTCCTGTCTTGGAGGTCATGTTTTCTGGACCTCTGATCATTCTTGCTGCTCTCCCCTGGATCTTATCCAGTTGGCCTTCATCTATCTCCAAATGCCTTGTACTGGACACATGGGCTCCAGCTGAAGCCTTTTGGGATTTCTCAGATCAGAGCTTTCAGTTCAGCCCATTAAACAAGAAGACTTAAGTTACTAAGTCTGGATATGGTTCCAAATCCATGTTTCCTCCGTGCTTGGGATGACTCTCTTGTTCTCACAAGGGACCATGGCTATAAATGCAAATATCTCAAATGCTGAAGTTTTTGAGAGCCAGCCCTAGTCACTGAAAAAAGAGGGAGTAGAAACTCTTCCTGACTGCAGGTCATCAAAGCACAGTGCATCTGGTGATTTTTCAGATCCATGCTGTGGTGCAGAACTGGTTGGGGTGGAAAGAAGAGAATATTGCTGTACCCAAATACAGAATGGTGGAATTGTTTTCGTTGGAAAAGACCTTTAAGAACATCAAGTCCAACTATTAACCCAACACTGCCAAGGCTGCCACTAAACCATCTCCCTCAGCAGCACATCTACACAGCTTTTAAATTCCTCCAGGGATGGCGACCCCACCACTGCCCTGGGCAACCTGGGCCAGGTCTTGACAACCCACTTCTATTAAGGAAGAAACTGTTCCTCATGTCCAACCTAAACCTCCGTGGCACAGTTTGAGTCCATTTTACCTTGTCCTATCACTTGTTCCTGGGGAGAAGAGACTAACCCCCACCTAGCTCCATCCTCCTTTCAGACACTTGGAGAGAGTGAGAAGGTCTCCCCTGAGCCTCCTCTTCTCCAGGCTAACCAACCCCAGTTCCCTCAGCTGCTCCTCACAACACTTGTGCTCTAGACCCTTCACCACTTTCATTGCCCTTCTCTGGACACACTCCAGCACCTCAGTGTCCTTCTTGGAGTGAGGAGCCCAAAACAGAACCCCGGATTTGAGGTGTGGCCTCCCCAGTGCCCAGTCCAGGAGGACAATCCCTGCCCTAGTCCTGCTGCCACCCTTGTGTTGATCCAAGGCAGGATGCTCCTGGCCTTCTTGCCCACCTGGGCACCCTTGCTCACAATTGTCTTAACACATCTCCTTTTTGCTGCCGAGCGCTGCTGCTCCAGAAGCTGATCCCCATGCAAGATGGGAAAAGAATGTGAAATACAATCAGTACAACTAAAAAGATCTTTCCACTTCCCTTGATCAACAGCAAGAATTGTTACTCTTCAAAGAGAAACCGGACCCCAAAAAGGAACCAATCTTTCAAAGGCAATAGAATTGCCCCCGTTGGCACTACCTGATGAGTAACCAGATGTTTGTTGCAATATCTAGGTCTGTCCTTTATGGGTTCACTGAAAAGCAAAAAATGAAGAAAGAGCTTAAAGGATAAAACATGAGATTTCTGTAATCCTTTCAGCTTCACTCATTTCAAGTTCTTAACAGAATTACCCTTGCATGTGGACAGTTTTTTTTTTTGCCTTGGCAGAGCATTGGCATTTCTTTTTCAGGCATATTTATTATTAGAGCAAAGCAAACAACTGTGCTGCAAACAGCAGTTTGGTTTGGTTTGCACTTCCCTCTCCTCTTACAAATTAGCAGGTCATGAAATGTGCTGGTTTGTTTCATTTGTTTCATTTGTCATTGATAGCTTCTAAACCCTTGGCTGGTTTCAGCACTTCAGAGTCACAGCTCTATATCTGGGTGCTTCCAGCACTGTTCTGGTCTCCTTGGAGTGGTGCACGTAGAAAATGGAGGAATTCAGGGATACCAGGGATAAAGCAATTTGAAATCACAGAATCACTGAATTATTAAGGTTGGAAAAAACCCTCTAAGGTCATCTAGTCCAACAGTCACCCTATCATCACCATGCTACTAAATCATGTTCCTGAGTACCACATCTCTAAGATTTTTAAGACCTCCAGGGATGGTGACTCCATCTGGGCAGCCTGGGCCAGGCCTTGACAACCCTTTTGGGAAAGGAAGTGATGGTGCTGTATGAACAAGCATTGCTTCCTTCCTGACTAGAGGAGAAATAAGCATCTCTATCTCCTCTCCCTCCCCTTTGGCCATGTTCTGCTCATCTCTCCTGCTTCCATTTCTGGGGACTCATTAGGTGCATGAAGAAATGGGTCTCCTCCTTATCCCATCTGGGGCCTTTGAAGTGTGCTATGGCACTGTAACGTGATGGTATGAGCTGTTAATGACCCATCTCATTTACCCGAGCATAGATTGATCTCCAATTCCCACACAACTAGAATGAGATCTCAGTGCCCAGTGACCACATCTAGCCAAGCTTTCAGAGCCTGCAATAGGTCAATGTTTCCTGTCCCAGCTCTGGTGACAAAAAGGTCCTCCACTCCTCTGCTCAGTGGCTAGCCTATGTTGGTACACCTCTGTCCATCCAGCCCAAGCTGGCCCATCTCTTCCCCCAAGGCAGAGTGGAGACATCTCATGTGCATTTCCATCCTCACTCCATGCAACTTTCTCTCAAATTCACCACTCACTTCCAAGGCATTTGTTGAGGGAAAGACAAGACTTTAATTTCCAGCTGGGATGGTGCACAGAGCTCAAGGATCAAAGCCTGTGGCTCATTGGCAAATGAGGAGTAGTCTAGCAAATGCTGTCCCATAAACATCTCAGCCAAAGCCTAACCATCTTTCAGGATAAAGAGAAGGGGCAGGGAGGGGATCCTAGACTTGTGTGTTGAGGATTCATCTTGTGACTTACCTGAAACTCCCTAGACTATGAGTCATGAGAGTCCTGAAGAGGAACAATGCATTTCCCAGCGTTTGGAGAAAGGCATGGTAAGGCTGTGCCAACATTTGAACAGGAGAAGTGATTTCACTCAGGTAGCTCCAACACAGGAGAGCTCAAAATTAATCCTTGCTCCTTTTCTTCAGTCCATGGAGACAGGCAGGCCCTTCCAAGGAACAATCATCCTCCTTCAAGACAGATGTCTAAGGCAGATTAGATGATTCAGCTGCTGGAGGGCTGATCTCTCTCCGTTGACTGTGCAAAGAACCTTGACAGCTAGTTTGGATCAGACAACAAACTGCTCTTTGGTTAAAATTTAGGCCAGGTGACACCACCACTCCACCTTAACAAATAATTACATTTGCACCAAACCCCAGCTGATGTTTTTTCATGGGAAATCAACCTGATCTCATGTTCTGACAAAATTATGAGTCCTGTTCATCAAAGAGTCTCTCACAGGCGTACTGCAAACTTTCATGTGGTGCATGACTTCAGGTTGCACAACCTCCTGTCTGAAAAGCTTCTGCTAGGCTGTAGAAATGAAACACTCAGTAGATTGGGACTGGCCACCTAGCAGAAGCTGGGAGGGGTTATTCAGTGAGAAAACATCACTGATGGTTGTCAGGATCTACTGTAGCCCTGCCCAGAGGTAGTCAACGTTGTCATCAGCTTTCATGTAAGTAAATATATTACTTGCAGCTGATGTAAGCTGTTTAGGTCATAGAAGTTGGCAAAGCAGTAAGTTATGAGAAGGGCACTGAGCTCCATCAAGGCTATCATGTTGCTGAGGTGCTTCAGCTCAAAGAGATACTTCAGGAAGCAAAATGCAATGCTGCCTGCAGATGACAAGGAGCATCCCCCATACCCACAGAGCAGAGAACTGTGACTGAAGGACACTGATTTTTTGACAGAATCATAGAATGATTTGGGTTGCAAAGTACCTTTAAGAACATTGAGTCCAACCATTAACCAGTACTGCCAGGTCACCACTAAACCATGGCCTTCATCACCACATCTCGACAGCTTTTCAACCCCATCCAGGGATGGAGACTCCACTACTGCCCTGGGCAGCCTGGGACAGGACTTGACAACCTAGTGGAAGAAATAGTTCCTAAAATCCAACCTAAAGCTTTCCTCCCACAACTTGAGGCTGTTTCCTCCTGTCTTATCACTAAAACGGATTTGTGAGTGGAGAGTCTGTGCAAACAAAACTCCCCGTCAAAGCATAGACCTTTTCCATCACTGGAGGAGTAAGGAACTATTTTCTTTTTCATCCTCTGTCCTACAGGCACTTCTACATTATCTACATGGAGCAGGAAAACCTTTCTTCCAGAAGGCTCCACCTCCATCTGACTTTGGGCAAATCTGTCAGATAATGAGAGGCTCTGGTCTGTCTTGGCAAGGCTGGCTTTTAAGTGGTGCTCTCCAGTAATGGAGACCATATGGTCCATTTCCAAGTCCAAACCACCATGCTTCAGAGTAATCGTGGTTGACCTGAGCGAGAACCCAGCAAAATAAACAGAGTCCTGTGAAAGCTCTGCCATGGGAAGGCTTTAGAGCAAGCAGATATGCACACGTAGCCTGGCTGGAACATTGCTGGAATCATTCAAGGTCAGGTTGCTTGGAGCTCTGAGCAACCTGATCTAGCTCAAGATGTCCCTGTTGACTGCAGGGGGTTGAACTAGATGACCTTGAAAGGTCCCATCAACCCCAAACCATTCTGTGATTTTATGATTTTGAGATCATTTGGCCTCTCTCCTCTTTTTTTCTGCCAAGCTGAGACAACTCAGTGCTTCTCAGTCTGGAGCGAAGAGGGGAGGCAGAGTAGGAGGTGCTCCTACCCACCATGTGGTATCAATAGGTTGGTGGTAAAATGCTTCTTGCTGCCAAGAAGCACCAGAAGAATCAGTGTCAAACATATCTTTGTGAGCAATTACAGTAAATATAAACACACACACACTTACTAAAGATGAGAAACATTTATTTATATATATATATATATGTTGACCTCCTGCTTCTCTTCCACATTCTCCTAGGCCAGGATTAGAAACAGATTGAAGTAGCCTGAGAAAAAACCTTCACATGTCCTAATTCTCTCATTAAACAGTAGGTGGTTCCTTTCACCATCTGTTTGATATCATGGTGTTTGCTCCTCCACATCTCTTTTGATGTGTCTTCATCACTCCCCACCCGTCACAGGAGAACATCCCGGTGAACTTCATGCCTGCAAGGTCCTTCCCCCTTCCCTGCTCACCATGGGTAGCCCTGTTAGAGGAGCAAAAGGCCTCCTTATGCAAAGTTTGTTATGGACACACAGAAAACTGCAGGAGAAGACCTGTGTCTGGTCCTGCTCATAGAACATCTGCAGACTATGGGACCACTTAGGCAAGTGAAGGTAAAGTAGCTCCAACTGCTGGAGCCTGTTGCAGAAGCAGGTGTTGGGAATCAACAACCATTTTCCTCATCTGTGTGAGCTGACACCAACATTTTTATTAGTGTAACATGGAATTAGAGATCATTTTTAACTGAGGAAAGAACTGAAAATTACTTTTGCCCTCTACCTTCCCCCAAGAATGTGTTTAATCCAAGAAATCAACTTCTGCTTTCAGACTTTCCACCAAGGTCCAAATAAAATTCCAAAGTGCCAAAGGAGAATGAAAGAAAATCATCGCGAGTTCAACAACGGCAAACCACGGTGATAGAATACAGAAGACCACTTGGTCACCTTGTGGCCAAAAAGGCCAATAGTCTCCTGGGGTGCATCTAGAAGAGTGTGACCAGCAGTTGGAAGCAGTTGAATGAATGGTTCCTCTTCCAGTCCTAGCCAAGACTGTGGTTTTCCAGGGAGCAGGGAGGAGGGGACACATACCTTCGGAATTGTCTCTGCCGATGGGAATTCATCGTGGTTTATTTTCTCAAGGCTCATGGCTAGTCACAAATCCTTTTAAAGTCATGAGGCCTGGGAGGGGAAGGAAGAGGAGGGGTAGAAAAAGAGAATATTTTGGTGTTATTTTTGTCCAGAGAGGAACAGTTAGGAAGTCATTCTGGTCCCTTCAAGTCAATGTTTAGAAAGACACAGCCCCTTGGACTCTTTCCCTTGGTGAGGTTTGGAAGGAGGATAGGGCAGTAAAGGGTGTCCTCCTCCTCCTCCAGATATCTCCCCCAAGCCCCTTCCCCAACTCCTGTCCATGTACCATCATACAAGCTGCAGTATTTGTGAAAATCTGAGTGAAACTCCTTTTTTTTTTAACCTGCAAGAACCTCTCTCTCTCTTTGACACTGGGCAAGGTGCTACAGCATCTCATGCCCTTCATGTTACCTCTTGCACCCAAGAGAAGCACCAGAGACAGGAGTTCAAAAACTGTAATCCTGAGCAGAAGCATGTTGCTCTCATTTTCAGTGTCCTGGCTTGGCTGCACCAATGGTGAAGCAGAGGAAACTCAGATCTCTGTGCTATCACTCCAGCTCCAAGCATGCAAATATCATGGTAAGTTTGCAACCTTCTACACTCGAGGAAAGAAAGACACTAGGAAAGCAATTGAAGCTCTGCTTCCCTGAAGAGCAAATGCAATAATCATTGAATGTTTGGGGTTGAAGTGACCTTTAATGATCATCTAGTCCAACCCCTCTGCAGTCAGCAGGGACAACTCCAACTAGATCAGGTTGCTCAGAGCCCCAAACCACCTGACCTGGAATGGTTCCAGGCATGGGACATCTCCCACCTCTCTGGGCAACCTGGGACAGGCTCTCACCACCCTCAGTCTCAACAGTTTCTTCCTTCTTTCTGGTCTAAATCTCCTCTTTCAGTTTAAAACCACCACTCATTGCCATAATCTTAGGAGCATGAAGAAATCCACATAATCACGCTGTCTGACCTCCCACAAAAGCCAGGCAAGAAAATCCCACCCAGATATTCCTACTTTAACAATAACTTCCAGCATATGCTCAATGAAGTCTCCCAAACCTGCTTTAAAGACCTGAAGCACCTATGGACCCACCACGACCTCAGGCTTACTGCCTCCACAACCCACCAGACAACAGCTCCCCAAGAGAAAAACACAGAAGACACGACTCTGAGAAGCTCTGATGGATGGACCAGCAGGAAAGCTGGAGGAAAGGCAGAGGTCCTGGCCTCTCTTTCCCATTCTCACTCTTTCAAAGCTGTGGCACTCAGCCTGAGGCAAAGCCCTCTGAACTCAACAGGAGCCTTTCCACCCTCAAGGGTAGGTCCATTCATCCCATCTCCTGTCACCTACCGTCCAGAGCTCGCTCTAATTCTCCCTTGCCAGCACTTCCCATTGCACTGGAAAAGCTCCTTGCAGCCCCACTTAGCTCCTGAAGGTTGATTCCTGAAGGTTTTAACAGGCCAAAAACCACAGGATGCCAACTAATTGCTTCGTGAATGACCCCAGTGTTAGGGGCTCTGCCGCCATGGCTGGGAGGCCCTTCCACACGTTTGTGGTGCCTCGCACTTCCTGACATCTGGTTCCAATTGGGGCTCTCTTCAGCTGCTGCCAGAGCTCAAATGACCTCTTACCTGTGCTAAGGTACCAGTAAGCCACGGGGACAGCCATTGCCTGCAGGATTGGGGGATGAGAGGCTGGAGAACAGCCCCACAGAGAGGGATCTGGGGGTTCTGGACAATGGCAAGTTGAAGATGAGTCAGCAGAGTGTCCTGACAGCCAAAAGGGCCAAGGGAGGCAAGGGAGATGATGGTCCCACTCTGCTCTGTGCTGGTGTGGCCTCACCCCAACTATTGTGTGCAGTTTGGAGCACCAGACCATATAAGAAGGATGTGAAACTGTTGGAGAGTGTCCAGAGGAGGCCATAAAGACAGGGTCTAGAGGTGAAGCCATATGAGGAATGGCTGAAGGCACTTGATTTGTTCAGCCTAGAGAAGAGGAGACTGAATGGAGACCTAATCATGGTCAACAGCTTCCCCATGAGGGGAAGCAGAGGAGCGAGAACTGATCTCGCCTCTCTGGTGACCAGTGACAGGACATAAGGGAGTGACATGAAGCTGTGCCAGGAGAGGGTTAGGTTGGATATTGGGAAAAAGTTCTTCCCCCAGAGGGTGGTGGAGCACTGGAACAGGCTCCCCAGGGAAGCAATCACAGCAACAAGCTTGACAGAATTCCAGAAGCATATGGACAGTGCTCTTAGACACACGGTGTGTGTCCTGCGTATAGACACGAGCTGGACTCAATGATCCTCGTGGGTCCTTTCCAACTCAGGACATTCTATGGCTCTCAGCACATCTGCTCCCTCCTCTGCTTCTCATGCTAAGCTCATACCTCATCCCAGATACAGCATTTCAGCCACCATGAGATCCTTTTTTCTGCTCTCCTCTCTTTCTCCAGCCTTTATCCTTTCTTTCATAGGTGGAGGTTTCATTAAGGGGTCCTTATTTGCTCCCCCATCTATGACATATAATCAGAGAATCATTTAGGTTGGAAAAGACCTTTAAGGTCATCAAGTCCAACCATTAACCAGCACTTCCAAGTCCACCACTAAACCATATTCTCATCTCCTGCTGAACAGAGCTTTCATACTCAGCCACAAAAAAATCCCACTGTACAGATGAAAACCTGGTGCAGTAGTAAATGCTGGACTCAGGGTCCTGGAAGCTGGAGCCCTCCCAAGCCTACAGAGTGTGATGTTCTCATCTTGCTGGAGACTGAAACTGCTTTCAGCTCCCAGGTAGTGTGGCCAGCAGGTCAGGGAGGGGATTCTGCCTCTGCTCTGTTCTGGGGAGACCTCACCTGCAGTGCTAGGGCCAGCTCTGGAGTCCTCAGCACAGGAGAGACATGGACCTGGTGGAGCAAGTCCAGAGGAGGTTACAAAAATGATGTGAGGGCTGGAAACCCTCTGGTGTGAGGCCAGGCTGAGAGAGTTGGGGTTGTTGAGCCTGGAGAAGAGAAGGCTCCAGGGAGACCTTACTGCAGCCTTCCAGTACTTAAAGGAGCCTAGAAGAAAGCTGGGGAGAGACTTTTTATCAGAACCTGTTGTGACAGACCAAGGGGTGATGGTTTGAAACTAAAAGAGCAAGATTGAGACTAGAGAGAAGGAAGAGATTTTTACTTTGAGGGTTGTGAGAGCCTGTCTCAGTTACCCAGAGAGGTGGGAGATGTCCCATCCCTGGAATCATTCCAGGTCAGGTTGCCTGGGGCTCTGAGCAACCTGCTCTACTTGCAGATGGACTAGATGACCTTGAAATGTCCCTTCCAACCCTACCCACTCTGCCAGTACATTCTCACTCTATATGAGGCCTGATGGTCAGAACAAGGTCCTATCAATCAGGGCTCCTGAGCTCCATTTTCAACTACAAATTTACCACGATCACATTACTCAGCTGCTGTAGAGTTTTGCAACAGTTATGGAGTGTCAGGCTTAGTACAGGCTCTGGGAAACAAGGCTGGAGCTGGGCTTGCTCCTGGAAAGCTCCTGGAAAGCTCAGCAGTGATCCTGCCTTGCCCTTTAACTTGGATTTTCTGTGAAGAGAAAAGTGCCTTTACCACCTCATTCACACCTCTGCCACTGACTGTCTGAGTAACCTTGGCAGAATCACATAGCCTAGCTCAATTTTTCCATCTGGACACTGTGGATAATTACAAGGCTCCTTTTCCTAACAAGGTGTTCTGAACTTCCCAGGTAAAAGGCACTCTGGAATTGCAAAACTGCGTCATTTTTTGTGTGTTTTCAGATTAATTGGATGCCAAATACAAACCCTGCCCAGAAACTGAAAAATGAAGTGTTGCAAAACTGAGGTGGTTTCAAGTTCTTCCTCCTATTTTTTTTTTTCTTTATGTTCTGATTTCCTCAGTGAAGGCAGAACCCAATCTGCCCAAGGAGTTTTGTTTGGGGCTCCTCTGGATCCCATCAGATCACAGCTTCTGGAGCCAGCAGTATGAAATATCCTGGAGCTAAAAGGTCCAGGATCCCAGGTCAGAGACAGACTTACAGACATCCTCATCCCAACCAGGGCTGGGATCAAACTGAAGGCTAGATAGTCTGGATCAGCCCAATTTCCAGCTCTGGATCCTGGGCCAGAAGAAACAGTGGAGGGAGGAAGAAGGTGGTTCAAGCAAATCTGAAGCAAGGGAGCAGGAGGCAACTTCTGCAAACAGGCTGCAACCTCGATTTATTCCACAGAGAAAGGGCAGAGGGGAGAAATGAGAAAGCTTCAGGTCCAGCCATGGTGCAGACATCCAATCTGAGCATGCAGAAGCAGCTTCCCAAAGCAACCCTCAGCTTTAGAAAGACAACAGTGACAAGTACAGTGGCAATTACAGTGACAGTTCTGTTTCTCCTTGGGCTCTCCCCATTGGAGAACATCTCTGCAGCTGGGCGATACACCCAAGACCTGCATCCCTCCATGATCACCCACTACGCACATAGTCCTCCTCCATGACTATCTGCCAAGCACAGCCTCTGACATGAGAGGCTCCTGGGGCTGACTCACATTTCTCCATCCTTCTTACTCCTTCTCCTCCAGCAGCAGCTGCAGCCAAAGCCATCGATTGCTGCCCTGGTGGGTGGTCATGCCAAGGGAAGCTGTGGGTGCCCTTTGCATAGCTGGCTCAGGTCACCTTACCCTCCCGTGTCCAGAAGCCCTCAGACTCTGGATGTGTTTGCAACAGAGCATGGATATTTTGGGATCCATGGAGGGGGAAAAACATGGAGAGCCAGGCCAAGGCTTGGTTCTTGGCTGTTGTGTGATGGGCTGCATCTGCTTGGTGGAGCGATGGACAAGGGGTGGTTGCCTGCAGAGGGCAGCAAGGGAACATAGCTAAGTGCTGTAATGTCCAGCACTGATGTCCAGCTCCAGAGTCTGATGTCCAGCTCCAGAGTCCAACATCCAGCTTCAGAATCGACCTCCAACAGCTCTTGGATGGGTGTAATCAGGATTATGGTGCATGTACCCCTTTGTCCCATCCAGCTACCCCCCAAAGAGCCAGGAACATTAAACAGACACATGCACAAGCATGTGCACAAGCATGTTCAGCCTCACGTGTTTCCTAGCACACACCAGCAAGTGCCAGATTCTTCTCAGTGGTGTCCAGTGATAGGACAAGGGACAATGGGGACAAAGTGGAACCCAAGAGGTTCCATCTGAACATGAAGAAAAACTTCTTTGCTGTGAGGGTGGAAGAAGGTTGGACAAAATGATCTCCATAGGTCTCTTCCAGCTGCTGCCATGCTGGC
Organism: Galbula dea; assembly: GCA_013399015.1. NCBI lineage: Eukaryota > Metazoa > Chordata > Aves > Piciformes > Galbulidae > Galbula > Galbula dea. Next base: position 81,051 of record VWZX01001541.1, read on the forward strand.
ATTCTGTGTCACTTCTCCACCAGCAAGATAGATAAGGGAAATTTGAGCAGAATTTGTCTCCCATATTTTTAAATAGTTGGTGCATTAACCAGTGCTTGTGAGGAAAACACACAGGAATGAAGCAGCAAGAGGCTTCATGAGCTCTATGACTTCCACTGAGCTTATCAGAAACAAAGACCGAGGGCTGGCTTGGTTATGTCGCATAAACCTCCTGGCTAGGAGTAGAATCTGGGTCCTCAAGGACTCTTTAGCCTGATGGTGAAAGGCAGAATGAGAATTAATAGCTAAGAGTCAGACAAATTGCAAGTGGAAATAAACTGTGAAGGTGATTAACCAGTCAAGCTGCTGAGGGAAGTGGTGGATTCTCAACTGCCTGATGTCTTCAAGATGGGACCTTTGGTGGAGGGCGTGCTTCTGCTGAGTGCACATGGCAGGGCATGAGGTGCAAGTAACAGGATGAAATTTAAGGCCTCTAGTCAGGAGATAAGACAGGATGATCTAACATCCCTTCCTGGTCATAAATGTGATGGATCTAGGGGTCTGTGAAAGTTGGCAGAGATGCATCTCCCCAGCCTGCCCCTGCACATGTAACACTTGCTCCATTCAATAAAACCTCCTCTTAAAACCCTCTCCCTAACTGTCCCTGACAGCAGTTCTTTCAAGAGCAGCCATCCCCCAAATGGGAACCAAAACCTTCTCCAGACCCCAATTATCCTCCCCAAAACCCTGATGAGATTGGTCTAGGGAACCCACTTGTGGGTCCAAATGACTTCTTCCTCTTTAAGCTAAGAAAACAAACCCAAATAGAAAACGGAGCAAAGCAAAAATAAGTTTACAAACACCCAGTGGGGAAGCTTCTTCTGTTTTTAGAGTGTCATCTTAGCTAGTGTAGCCAAAACACCAGATTTGTGCTATTTGAGATATATCAGTTTAAAAAAGCATTGAAGATGGGGTGGAGATGGGGAACCCATGAACACCATTGAAGATGGGGTGGAAATGGGGAAGATGGGTAAAGATGAGACAGGAGATACATGATCTCCAGGAGACAACAGCTCAAATGCAAAAGTAAATGAAGTCACATCTCTTTCCCTTGACACTGAAGAGCAATTCCTGAACACAGCTTTGAAAATAGATTTATTTCTTTATCTATTTTTTCAAGTTTGGTCTTCTCTTAGGTTGGTTTGGCTTCATGAGCATCAGAGGTTCTGCATTGCTGTGGGAGTAATTTAAGGCTGACGGGGGTTTTGGGAGGGAGGACACAGAGCCAAAGGTGATAGTTGCTCACAACAGTGTAACCCTCAGACCAAAACTGAGCAAGAACAAGTCAGATTTACAGAGTGTGACTGAGATTGAAGTGAGTGCAACACCACCCTGGAGTTGTGCCATCCATAAACCAAAGGCAATGAATCATCTCAGCTGAACACAGAAACTCACTTCCATGAAGCTGTCCATCCCTCACCCATCAGACCACCAGGCTGTTTTCTCTTACTGTCATATAACTCAATAAAGAGGGGGGTGGTTTAGGGACTTTTAATTCACTCCAGGTGAAATTCCTATAACTTGTGCTTAGAAAAAGATCTTCTGAAAACCTTAGGTGAGGTCTTCAATGCCTGGCCTCCAGGGACTCTTGGTCAGGGAGTGCAGTGATAGGACAAGGGGTGATGATTTTCAACTGAAAGAGGAAGGTTTAGATGAGATGTAAAGAGACAAATCTTTACACTGAGGGTGATGAGACACTGGCATAGTTTGCCCTGAAAGTATTCAAAGCCAGGCTGGGTGGGGCTTGCAGCAACCTGTTCTAGTGGAAGATGTCCCAGCCCATGAAAGGGGGGTTAAAACTAGATGATCTTTAAAGCCCCTTCCAAACCAAACTGTACTATGATGATTCCCTCTGAGAAGTGAGACCAGGTGAGCATGGCCCTAAGGTGTCTTGAGAGTACCCCATTAAAAAAAGGAAATCAACCTCAGTTCCCAATAACCATGGGATTATACCTGGAGAGCAGGATGCTTTGCTTTCTCCTGTGCTGCCCATTTTCCAAAGGACTGAGAGATTGTCGAGAAATAAAGATGAGTTCCTCTGCATTCTCTTGAAATATGTTGGCCTGACTAGGGATTTTTTGGTTTTGTGTGTGTTTGGGTTTTTGTGTGTGTGTGTTTAGGGGTTTTTTAACTTGGTAAACTCTACAATGAATATTAAAATGAGAACTGACAACAGGTCAAAGTAAATACAACTCTTGTTTATAGAGACTTCATGGAGCAGGTCTGGAAGGGCTTCAAACCCAGTTTCCTAGTGCCTTCCCAATTTTATTGGCTTGAAAGTAGAAACAGATTCCAATAGGCCTGATGGATTTTGAGTTCATTTGTGAGTTCAGGGTCGCAACATCTGAATTCACTCTGTTGACTTCCAGAGTCAAACGTTACCAGAGGGAGATGTTAATCCACTTAAGGCAAGGCAAGAGAAGGAAGTCTTGATACTAAACTGCTGCCAAGGAACCACCAGCCACAGGGATAAAGCACTTGGCCTCTTCCAAGACCTGCTCCATCCTCTGCAAAGGAACAGGTGCAAGACCTGCTGGGCTACCCCACAGGACAAAAAGGGAAACTGAGGCACCAAGCATCTCAGCAGAGCAAATCCTGACAGGTAGGAGGTGTGTCCTGTACATCTTGCGTATGCAGGAGCATGGAAGACATGTCCACACCTTTGCACATCAATCTACATTTGTGCCTTTCCTTGTGGTGGGCTGGGAAAAAAAAAAAACAAACCTAAACCTGAAGATGTGGTATTTGGAGACATGGTTTAGTGGTGAGCATGGGGGTGCTGGGCAGATGGTTGGATTCCATGGTCTCAGAGGTCTTTTCCAACCATAGTAGTTCTATGAAATCAGACCCATCCATGATCACCTCCATGAGGAGGTTATCTACACAAGAGTAGAGATGGCTTAGAACCAAGTAGGAGAGACAAAGTAGAGCAGTTAGCAATTCAAACTCAGTGTTGAAGGAATCCTAGAATAATTCAGAGTAGAAGGGACCTTCAGCTGTCACCTCATCCCAACCAGAAGGACAACGACCCAGCAACCTGCCACAGAAGATGGTGAACTTTGGTGGAAGGAAGACTCCTAGGATTCACTGAGGAATTATTCCTCAGGGTCCCTTAGCTGCCTTATCAGCTCCAGCAGATAACGACATGCTTGCTAAAACTCTGCTGCATGACCCAGACAAGTCCAACCTCTCAAGTTCTCTAAACTTTAAAGAATTGATCTCGAGGGACATTTCCTATGGTACAGGTCAGCTTTCACCCAGAGTTCTGGGGTCTCTCTGGGTCCATTTTTTTCTAGCTTTCTGTGGATAAACATTGGTTAATTTTATGAGAGTAACCTGACACGTTCATGGACTCAGTCCAGCTTTGTCCACGAGGTCCTTCCAGCTCCCCATTGAGTGCATCCACACAGTGATTAATATCCAGCAGAGGAAACGTTCCGCTTTATTAATAGATGCAATAATGTCTGTCTTAATGAGACTCCTGCAAAAGCAATTATAGTACTCAGGGCCTTCTGGTTTTAAATAAACTTCTGCAGAAGCAGCTGGCAGCTGAGACCAGCCAGAGATCGAGACTGGGGTTGGTTGCTTCTAGGATGTGAAGTGCTGCCACAGTGTCCAGCTCCGTGAGGTGATGGGAGTCCAGGACACCCACAACATCCTCTGCTGTCCTCAGGATGAGGCTCTGCATTTTGGTGGTCTGCAGTCCAACCTTTAGAGTCAGACAAGCTTAACCAGCAGCAAAGCTGGCCATACTCCATTGCTCCATTGCTCCCTCACCTTTCCAACCCATCTCTTTCCTTCCCTGTGTGTTTTACACACCACAACACTAAGAGAGACAGATCTACCTTGAGAGCTCCAGAAGAGCACAAGGCAAGCTGATGTAGAGCATACGTAGTCACCAAGGCAGAATGATCCTGATGCTTCAGCAGGCCAAGAGCTCTCTAAGCAACCTATAGACCTAACCTGAGGTTTAGCCAGAAAAAAAGGTTCAGTCTACACCCACCTCATTTCTTTCAACACTTCCCTCAATATATGTCACAGGCCATGGTCAAAGACAGGTATATTATAGAATCATTAATGCTGGGAAAGACCTCTGAGATCATGGAGTCCAACCATCCACCCAGCTCGCCCATGCTTACCACTAAACCATGGCCCCCAGCACCACATCTCTATGTTTTCTGAACACTTCCAGGGATGGTGACTCCACCACCTCCCTGGGCAGCCTGTGTCAATGCCTGAGAACCTTCTCAGTGGAGCTGCTCTTACAATTCATGAGCACCCAAGGAGCATCTCTGTGGTTGATTGGGGGTTGCTCAATGCAATCCACCACCAATGTACTCAAGCAGAGCCCAAAGCCAACCTTTCCCTAGCGAGCAAAATGAATCGGTGTCGCTATAATTAGACAAATATTGTTCAAGGAAAAGCTATATGTGAATGTAGACTAAACATAGCTCGTATGCCAGATAAAACTGTGTTCACCACACTGACAGAAGAACTGTTCATGCCATAACAAATGGTCAAACATGATACTTCAGAACAAATATACATATATACCCCATCTATATTTATAATGTTGAAAAAAGAAAAAGCCCCTAAAAGCCTGATCCAGTTTCCAACACAGTCAAAAGAAAGACAACCATTGACATTATGGAGTGCTGGAGGAGGAGGTGAAATACTAACATGAGCTGGAGGATGCAGGTAAGGTCATTTGGATGCTGGTCTTAGACCATTTAAAAGTGATTTTCTTTGTGTGAGTGATGGGTGAAACCTTAGTTATGAGTGCATGAAGAAGAGTGCGAGCAGCAGGTTGAGGGACGTTCTCCTCCCTGTCTACTATGCCCTAGTCAGGTCACATCTGGAGTCCTGGGTCCATTTCTGGGCTCCCCACTTCAAGGAAGACAAGGAACTACTGGAGAGAGTCCAGCAGAGGCTCCCAAGGTGCTGAGGACACTGGAGCAGCTCTGGCAGGAGGAAAGGCTGAGAGCCCTGGAGCTGCTTAGCCTGGAGAAGAGCAGCCCCAGAGAGGATCTGCTCAATCTGCTCAAGGGTGGGAGGGAGGGGCAAGAGAGAGGTGAGAGATGTTCCACCCTTAGAACCATTCCTGGTCAGGTGGTTTGGGGCTCTGAGCAACATGAACTAGGTGGAGATGTACGTCCCTGCTGACTGCAGAGTGGTTGGACCAGACAAGCTTGAATGTCCTTTCTAAGCCAAACCATTCTATGATGCTCTGAAACCTGCTCCTTCAGCCTATTCCATTTTGCAGGAGACACTGAGCTGTGTTCAGAAGGGAGGGGAAAAAAGAAAACAACACAAAAAGCAGAAAAAGAGGAAAGTCCATTTGTGTGCTACAGGCACAGACACAGCCTCCCACACCTTTTCTATCCACACACAACCTTTACACAGAAACTTTCCAAGAGTTCAGCTGAAGTTAAACCAAAGTGAGTAACTTGAGACTCGAATGGAAAGTACACAGAGTCCAAGTGACCCGTGCTGCCGTCCAGCAGCTCCCATGAGACCACCCCAGGAGAAAAGAAAAAAGCTCCCTGCTTCTGTTGGAGCCCAGCAGAGCCACATCACCTCCCTCCCTCCAGGGGTGGTAGAGCTACTGGCTAAAAAAACCCCAGAAGTTATAAAGAAGTTAATAACTAGATAGAAGCAAAAGGAAGGGGAGAGAAGATATCCCAATGAGAAAAAGCCAAAAGGAAATGACCTTCTCTGCTGTTAAGTGGGTGACAGATTGGTGTTATGAAGACATCATGGGTTGGAAAGGAAGGGAAGGGTGAAGAGGTGACACATCAGCCCCATTGGGCCAAGGAGAGGTCAAGAAGGGGACAGGAGCGTGGACAAGCACAATTGCACAGTGTTGTTTTGGGACAGACACAGCTAGACATCCATTGGCAGGACACATCCAGAACATCAATGTTGAGAAGAGAGCGGCCACAAAACACTGAAGGGAGGGACAGGAGCCTCAGATCCTCTGGCTGTACTGAAGGGACACAGGCTTGGGTTGCATGGTCACATTTTCCAGCCAACTGCAAAGAGCTGTAACAATTGCTCCAGCCATCACTTGCCTTTGAGGGTAGCCATAGGAAGGGTTTGTGCAGCAGCAGCATCCTGTTCTTCCATGCTCCCACCACAAACAGGCCAATTCTCAGAGCCTTTTTTATGTGGAGAAGAGCAAGGAGATGGGAGCTAATTAGTTCAATAGATAGATAACTACTCAGGGCACCCCCTTCTCCACTCTAGGATGGATGATGCAGCAAAACCTCCCACAGGTAGGTTGTCCTGTCACATCTTATGCAAAACATTTCATCCCACCATCCAGAGCCAAAGGTTCCTACAAATTTTGGTGTTTAAAAAGTTCAAAGCAAGCCCTGCTCACAGAAAGCCCTGAGAGAGAGGTTTGCTGGGGAGCTGTTACTGGAGCAGTCAGTCTCTTGATAGACCAAATAGGAGATGATGGAAGGGTTGGGAAGAACCTATCTCCTCCCACCCCACCTGCAGCACTGCTGCTGCCCATAACAAGGTCCTTCCCACCTGGGTTGCCCTTGAGAAGAGTGTCTTGCCTCATCTGGTCCACCATGCACATTCTGCCCACCATCCAGCCTGGCATTGCAATCAGTAGTTGGGTGTATGTTCTTCAACCCATGGTGGTCTCCTGTGTCATCTCTGTATGGTGTGAGCTCCTGAGGAAGCCAGCAGTGAAGTGCATGGCACAAATCCAACTGGAGATAAGCACCTTTTCCCCTTCCCTCCTGCTTGCTTTGTCCAGATTATCTCTCGCTGGGGAGATGTAAAAGTTTTGGGTAACCTCACCAAAGCCTCAGGGAGGGATGGACTTCAGAGAGGGGGAACCTTGGTCAGGTTGCTTAGGACCATGCATAGTCAGTCTGTAAGTATCTCAAGGCACAGAGACTCCACAACATCTCTGGGCAGCTTGGTTCAACATTTGGCTATCGTACCTGTACAAAAAGGGTTTCCTTCTCTTTAAGTGGAATTTCCTGAATCTCAAGAGTCCCAGCGTGCTAGGGGTGGGAAGGGACCTCTGGGGATCATCTAGTCCAACCTCCCTGCTAAAGCACAGTCACCCACAGCAGCATGCCCAGGATCACCTCCAGGTGCCTTTGGAACCTCTCCACACAAGGAGACTCCAGAACCTCTCTGGGAAGCCTGGGCCAGGGATCCAACACCCTCACAAAGAAGGAAAGAAGCTTTTCCTCCTGCTCGGATGGAACCTCCTGGGTTCCTGTTGGTGCCCAGTGCCCCTTGGCCTGTCCCTGGCCACCACTGAGCAGATTCTAGCCCCACCCTTTAGATATCTCAATCTACACCAGCCAGGAAGGTGTCACCCTGACCATGAAGATCAATGGGTCCCCAAATGGGTGCAAAAATCCCACTTATGGAGTGCCCAAGTTCCCAGGATAGAGATTTTACCACAAGACCCCAAACCAGGAAGCCACAAGCCCTTCGAGAGGAGATGCAGATGGATACAAAGCAAAATGTTTGGATCTCCAACTCCTTTTTATTATAGAAGTCTATAAAATAGCCACAGGGTTTATTTTTTATTTTATTTTTATTTTCTTTTTAAGATCACAAAATACACAACATTCATTTTTAATATGCAACACATAATATTATATACATATCAAAAACCACATACATGACTGAAACACATCTTCACATGGCACCAACCTCAGAACCAAGAATCCCACAAGTGCTTTTTTTCTTCTTCTTTTTTTCTTTTTCTTTTTTTTAATATTAAAACCAACTGGGATAAAACATATTAATATTTTTTCCAGACAACGTTTACAATAGAAGGTGACAAAAAACAAAATCAAAATGTCTTTTACTAAATAACAAATATTTAACAGCAAAACTTTATCCTAAATATCTATTTTTGAATTATAACAAAAATAGCACTTATAATAGTTTATAAAGACAGACAAAAAAAAAGGTGTATAAAATAATATTATAGCAAATTGGACTGTGCTAGGTAAAAAAAAAAAATAATAATAAAACAACAGAAAACAATTCTGAGATTTCAAAGTGCTTTATTCTGCAAACCCACTGCAGCAACTTTTTTAGTCAAGTTATATTAGTTAGGAATGGAAAAAACAAAAACAACAACAACAAAAAAAGACCCCAAAATATGACTGATTTATGCCTGGATTAAATACTCACCCCACACAAACATTATATATACAGATGGTGGAAGCATATATATATATAATGGATGTATGCATGGGACCTGCCTGCTCTCCAGCCAACCACTCACTCCAAAGTATGTTTGGTTTTCACTTTGCAGTGACATTAGAAGGTAAAACACAACAAAAGTTCAGCAAAACTCTTCCCTGATTTCCCCTAAGCCTTTCAGGAAGGTCTGCTCAAGAGGTTTGCTTCGCCACAGCATGGTGTGAAGCCACCTGTGAGCTTTAAGCAGAGCTTTTCATCTTCCTGTCCCTTCCTCTCTCCAGCTTTTCCCTTTTTCAGGCTCCTCTCCTGAGGAGTTTTATCTACAGTTTTATTCCCTGATAGGTCTCAGATGGAAATGGAGGTTCCTGGAGAGCACCCGGTGGTGGGGCTCTGATGGGTTTTCACCCTATAGATCATCCACTTCCTGCTTCTGTCCCCATGTCCTACAGGGGTTCATCATCCACTAGGGCTGTGGACACCCTCCTGTGCCACTTACCCAAATGTTTGCCCCTAGGAGACTTGCCCCTTCCCACCACATTCAGGCTCATGTTCTCCTTTGCTTCTTTGCCCTTTGGGGTTGTGGTTGTGATAAAGGTTCTTTGAAAGTTTTGTCTCCAGCAGGGACAAGGACAATACCTGAAACCTCAACAGTGCCTGAAAGGATGTTTTACCTAAAATGTCCAGGCTGGCAAAGTAGCTGAGCCTCTGTTCCAGGGACATGGTGCATGCAGTCAGAGGCTCCTGAGACCTTGTTTTTGGCTTTGGCATGTTTCCCAACCAGAAGACAAGGTCTGGATCTGAATGGCATCTCCTAGAAGATTGGGAGTTCTCTTCCAGGTCAAACCCACCTGCAAATCAAGCTGTGCACCCCCAGTGTGAGTGGAGACCATCACTGGGATGCTCCTGGAGGGTTTCTGGCAGCTTGGCTGATGGCAATCCCACTTCAAGTGCTTCTCTTGGCTAAAAAACTGCCTCCCTCCTCCTTGCCCCCACCAGAACATGGGGTGGCAAAGGCAGCCATCACCACCGCTCACCTCACACTTCCTTCGACCTTCCAAAGAGGCACCCACTCTTCAAAAGCACAACCTCCAAAGCAACCTGGTAAGCCAAAGCTGCCCCTTCACCTTCCTTCTTTCAACCCCTCTGACTTATCCAGACACCTTTAAAGCTGAAAGCCAAGCTGCTCAGCCAAGCTCAAGATCTTTTCCCATCTTGGTTAGGAGAGGTCTCAGCCGTGGTCCTTGTGGTCCACTTTCCACCTTGGAGAGCAGGAGATGGGAGAGGAGTGGGGCTGGGAAGAGATGTCTCAGGGAAAAGAGGGATGTCCCAGCCTGATGCTTGGCTCTGTTATGAACCAAACACCTGCCAGGATGCTTGGGGAGCTTTTGCTCCACACCCAGGTACCAGGCCATGTCCACTTTCAACACAACCTGCGCTTCTCACACCCAACCCAGGAACCTCTTGCATGCAAACAATAAAACGAACTAATCCCACCCAGCCAACCAAATGCAAGATACCTTGGTGGCCACTTGCTTGTGCCAGAGAAGCTTTGGGCAGGTCCCTTCTCCTGGGTTAGCGATGAGACAGGGTGAACATCTTTCAAGGAGCCCAGAGGTTGTTCCCCTTCCTGCCAAGCTCTCCCATCACCAAAGACAACCCAGACACGAGACAAAACTATTTCTAGACATCACCTTTAATGCAAACTCCTCCTGTGGAGGAGGACGCACCAAAATGAGCAGTTGGCTTTGCTCAGCACCCTGATGCTCACAGAGCCATGGTGGGTCAGTGGGACCATGCAGGTTGGGAGGCTGGTGCCTGCACCTTGAGGGACAACAAAGGCACTGAAATGCCCCCCAAAAAACAGGTGCCTTTGCAAGGGGGAGGGGCTGCGAAGGGGCTGCGGTGGGGGAATGGGTGCACACAGGCTGTGGTAGCAGCAGCAGGAAACTCAATGAGAAAATAAAACAACACAGAAACCAGGAGGACACGGGACGTGTTCCTGCCCAGAGCCCTGAATGCACAAGGCATTTTGGAAAATGCACATATGCACTGGTCTGAGGGCTCACAGGGACAACTCAAAGGCTGTTGAGCCCCAGACAAGACATCACAGGGGGTTTGGAGTCCTGCAGAAGAGATGAAATGGCAGCATCCCTCCTACCCCGGCACCAGCAGGAGAGGGGACAGGAACGGGCAACGCTCATCTCGTCCTCACCAAGAAAAGCCTCCAACACCCCGAAACACAAAACATAACCAAAGAAATTAACAAAACAAAACAAAAAATTAGAACAAAACACTGTTATCACCATCTAATTTAACACTGTTAAAATAAAAACAAGGTCAGAGGCCACCCGAGAGCCACCCCAGGGACACCAGACCTCTGATCGCCAGCTGATCTCTAAAGCCTTTCCCACAGTTGGGTCTATGCAGCTTTCCTCCTGGCAGCAGAAGTGTTTCATAGATATTTATATAGAGAGATTTATAATATTTAGATACTGTGTACGGTCTGATATCCCAGCTCGACTCGGGGTCTCGCGACTCTTCCTCCTTCTGACCGAAACGAGATGTGTGACGACGACACCTCAACCTTCTCCACCGCCCCGCGGGAAGAGCAAAACCCTTTTTGGCAGCTTCACCAGTGGAGAAAGCAGTCCTGAGCCAGAGGTTCTGCGAAGCGAGCGTCATGGAGAAGCTTCTCATCCCTCTCTCCTCCCATCTTGATCATCCCCTTGCCCCAACCCCACCCCTCCGGCCCCTGGCCACCTGTCCCTCGTGCTGCCAGCGTGGGCGTTTACACCGTTGCCCCCAGCATGGCATCTGTCCCTGTCAGGATCTCGTTCTGGTTGGAATCTAGTCCAAAGAATTTGACCTTGAGTCCATCGACCGGGTGGACCACGGGCACCAGGGTGATTTTGGGGAAAGTCCTGGTGGCGAGCTCGAAGCGGCTGGTGCTGGCCAACTCAATGGCCAGTGCCTTAAGGAAGAGCTTGGCCAGGTGCTTGCCCAGACAGGTCCGTACGCCTCCTCCAAAGGGGAGGTAGTGGAACCTGCCATCCTTGTCTTCGCTTCGACCCTGCCCGAAGCGGTCGGGGTCAAAGATGTCCACATCCTTGAAGACAGGGGCAGTGTCATGGGTGTCCCGGATGCTGTACATCACGCTCCAACCTTTGGGGATTTGGAAACCCTGCAGAGGAGAGGAAAGGGGTGGAGAGAAAACTAGAGTGAGTCAATCCTACTGCAAAGGGAGCAGGAGGATAAGGTAAAGCCATTTGGCTTTGTCTTGGTTTTCCCATACCCTTTGGTTTTATTACTGGAGCATGATGCAGATTGAAAAGAAAACCATAGTAGAGGTCTGACAGCTGGGAGGTGGGAATCACAGAATCCCAGTATGGTAGGAGTTGGAAGGGACCTCTGGGGATCCTCTAGTCCAACCCCACTGCTAAAGCAGGGCCACTCACAGCAGCTTGCCCAGCATCACCTCCAGCTGCCTTGGGAATCATTTCAGAGAAGACTCCACAACCTCTCTGGGCAGCCTGGGCCAGGGCTCCAACATCCTCACTCCAAATAAATTTCTCCTTAGGTTTTCAGGTGAAATCTCCTGGGTTCCAGTTTGTTCCCAGTGCCCCTTGGCCTGTCCTTGACCACCACTGAGCAGAATCTGGCCCCAGCCTCTTGCCCCTACCCTGAAGCTCTTGCTCAGCCTTGAGCAGATGCCCTCTGGGGCTGCTCTTCTCCAGGCTAAGCAGCCCTAGGGCTCTCAGCTTTTCCTCCTCCCAGAGACGCTTCAGTCCCCTCAGCATCTTAGGAGCCTCTGCTGGACTCTCTCCAGTAGTTCCTCATCTTTCTTGAACTGGGGAACCCAGAACTGGATCCAGTCCTCCAGATGTGGCCTCCCTAGGACCTCTATCGCTAGGATGTGATGGATGATCTGTCACTATTTATTTGCTTTGTGGTCACTGGCAGAAGTCTCCTACCAGGAACCCTGTGGAGCTCAACTGCTGTGGAGCAAAGAGAAGCAGCTTTTCTCGTGCCTGTGCCATGCCCCACGCACTGGCCAAGCCCTCCCCAGAGCGTCCCAGGTCTTTGCTCACACTCTGCCAGCCCCACACACCCCACACACATGTCAGTGCCTAGGCGAGAAGAAATGAGGAGGATTTCTCACCCCCTGAGCACTCTAAAAGGTTTCCGACTCAAATCATTCCATTAGCAGGATTTACGGTGACAAGCCAGGTCTCAAGATTTTGTTTTGCTTGTCGGAAATTCCAGCCATCCTGGTGACTAATCCTCCTGTCATCCAGCAGCCTGGAGATGCCCTTTGCAGTAAACCTTTCCCCTGTCACACCCCAGCTCAGATTTTTGGCGTCAAATGTTGTCACGAGTTTGCTCTTTGACGCATCACGCCTGTCTCCTCTCTGACAGCCCGAGTGCATCCCTTGCCTGCCACGGGCCAGATCCCATCACCCTGCTCCCATCAATCCAGAGCAATTCCACCTGCCATCACCATCAGGACCTAATCTGGCCTCCCTGAGGTCTCATCTAAGCCAGGCTCAAGCAAGCTTTGCAACAACATGTAAAAAGGCTGTTCTAGGGAGCCCATGGAGCAGTTGCACCCTGGAGAGATGGCAACACTCACATCCAGCTCGAAGGTTTGCAGCACCGTCCGGTACCCTCCAGAGATTGGGGTGAAGAGGCGAAGCACCTCCTTGATGACACAATCCAGGTAGTGGAGGCTGTTGATGTTGTCGAGCCGGAGGGAACCCTCACAGATGCAGCCGTTGTGGAGGATGCCCTTGCTACGCAGCTCCTCCCGCAGCTTCTCCAGGACTCGGGGGTGTTTGAGGAGCTGCATGATGAGAGAGGTGCTGGCACTGGCAGTGGTGGCATAGGCAGCAAAGATGAGCTCCAGGGTGCCATCCTGAAAGACAAGAGCAAAGCCAGGGTAAGACACAGGGGATGGACAGACAGCTACGACACATCAAGGGACAGGCACAAAGACTGTCGTGGTTTATGGCACCCTCATCACACCTAACTGCACGATCTCTCCTTCTGCAGGCAGAAGTCATGGAGAACCCACCACGAGGAGCTTCCCTTTGAGCCTTGGAGGATGCTGAGGACCAGACAGGCGGGAGAAAAAACCCTGGGGATAGCTCTTGATAGCACATGAAGGACAAGCTATGCCATGATCCTTCTGCTGATAACCTGCCAAGGGCTCATATGCCCTGCATAGGAGATACTATAAAAATGGATGGGTCAAGAGATTAAGATGGTCATGGCTGAAAGCTTCAGCAAACTTGTACAGTCTTTTGGTAATCCCTGGAAATGCTTTTTAGAAAGGGCTGAGTATGATGGGCAAATAAACAAGGCCCATAAGAAAGCAACTGGCTCACTGGCAGCATAATCCACCAGACCAGGATCCACCTGCAGCTCCAACACCACATTGTGGTCCTTCAGCTCTCACTGATCATCTCAGGTCTGCCCAAAAAAAATACTACTAACAGCAGCTCACACTTTGATCTTTGGGGAGCCCCTGCCCTGAGTGCATCAAGTACAAGGTGACCATGGGGAAGGCCTTTACCTTCAGCTCTTGCATGGTTAGCTCCTTGCCATGCTCTTTGCCACTCTCTATCAGGATGTCCAGCGCATCAGCATAGTCCTTGCCCTGTGTGTTCTGCAGTTTCTCCTGGATGGCCTTCTCCAGCCCCTTCTGCAGCGTCTCACGTGCCCGGATGCCCTGTGGAGCCATGGAATCATTGAGGTTGGAAAAGACCTTTAAGATCATCAAATCCACCTGTTAACCAATGCTGCCAAGTCCACCACTAAACCATCTCCCTCAGCACCACATCTACATATTTTTTAAGCCCCACCAGGGATGGTGACTCCACCACTGCACTGGACAGCCAGGGCTAGGCCTTCACAACCCTTCTGGGAATGAAATTGTTCCTGAAGTCCAACCCAAACCTCCCCTGGCACAACTTGAAGCTGTTTCCTCTTGTCCTATTACTTGTTCCTTAGGAGAAAATCTGTAGAGAACACTAAGGTCTCTCCTCGCCCTCCTTCTCTCCATCAGACCAGGCAGGACACAACACAAGCACCAACATCTCCAGCACAGCATCCCCAGGAGCTGGAGACGTGCTCAGGAGAACATATCTAAGTAATACAACTGCAATTGCAGATGCTCAAAGAGAAGCATAAAGATGCTGAATTTGTTCCCTGGGCAGGAGGAGCAAGCTCTGAGTGGCAAGATTAGAGGGAATAGTAATCAGCACCTACGTGTAAACGACAGGGCTGATGTGGGAGCCCCAGTACTGCACTAATTCACAGGCCTCTGGCTCACCCTGGGATGTATGGCAAGCCCTGGGAAAATTGCCTCTCAAAGGAAAGCCAATTCATCCCTAAGGATTCTCTTCCCTGGAGTGTAATGAGCTTCCCAAGCAATTCTATCACCTGGGCTCAGTAAAGCAATTCCTCTCTGAGTGCAGCTGCACCAGGCTCACCTGCTGCTGCAAAGGCTTTGGGGCTGCATGACTGGGCTCAACCACGAGGTCAAATAACAATAGCAAAATTTGCAGTGATAATCACAAAAATTCATTTTAACCTCCCGTATTTCTGTTACCAAAATGAAGAAATGAAGGGTTTTGTCTATGTTATTTATTCTTGGTTCAGTTTGCTTCATTCAGAAAAAAAGTAGAATAGTTCTTGGAATTAGAATCCCAGCGTGGCAGGGGTTAGAAGGGACCTCTGGAGATCATCTAGTCCAACTCCACTGCTCCAGCAGGGTCACCCAGCATAAGTTGCCCAGAATCACATCAAGGTGGGTTTAGGATCTCTCCAGAAACGGAGACTCCACAGCCTCCAGATGTGGCTTCATTTGGGCACAGGAGACGAGGGGGAGAACTTCCCTGGACCTGCTGGTCACACTCTTCTTAATGCACTCCAGAAGACCATTGGCCTTCTTGGCTGCAAGAGCACAATACTGCCTTATGGTGAACTTATCTACCAAGTCTCTCAGGTTATCTGCAGAGCTGCTTTCTAGCAGGTCAATCCCTGACCTGTCCTGTTCCATGACATTATTCCTCCCTACAGGCAGGACTTTACACTTGGCCTTGTTGAACTTTATTAAGCTCCTCTCCAACCAATTCTCCTGCCTAGGAGGTCCACTGGCCTGTTTTTCCCTGGGAAAAGGAGAGAATTAACAGGAGAAGGGTCCTAAAAACACAAAACTACAACCAAACTACCAGTTACAAGTTATCCCACCAAGAACCTGCAGAGGTGGGCATTACCCACCACCCCATAAATCCCAGATTGGTGTTATGGGCTGGTGGAGGACTCAGCCCAAATCTCTTACCCTCCTGTAGCCACTGAAGGGCAGATCCACAGGCAAGGAGAAGACATTCTCCACAAACTGCTGGTAGACCTCAAAGAGGCGGTTGAGTTCCTCATCAGGGATGCGGAAGCCCAACAGGACACGGATGGCCATGCGGAAGGTGAGCTTCTGGGTCTCGTGGTAGACATTGATGGACTCAGGGTTGCTGCTCCAGGCTCGAAGAGTGTCTTTGATCACCAGCTGAATCTTGGGGAGATAGCTCTCCAGTGCCTCATGGCTGAAGATTTTGGAGAAAACCTAAAAAGCGAAGCACACAGAGATTTCTACACAGCCCAAACACCCTACTTTTTACATTCTCCTGGTAACCAGCTTCTGCCAATAAAAATGGACATTGTAAGTCTCCTGTGCTGAGAAGAAGACTTGTCATCATCCAGAATTCATCACCCAGAATCACCTGTTCCTAAAATAGCTGTCAAAAGGGGTTGATGGAGAAATATCAACGGACAGATCCTCAACATAACCATCACAAGAAGAATCACACAACTACACACACTGGTAGGGGTTGAAAGGGACCTCTGGAGATCCTCTAGTCCAACCCCACTGCTAAAGCAGGGTCACCCACAGCAGCTTGCCCAGGATCAACTCCAGCTGGGCTTGGAATCTCTCCCCAGAAAGAGACTCCACAACCTCTCTGGGCAGCCTGGGCCAGGGCTCCAACACCCTCACAACAAACAAGTTTCTCCTCCTGTTTAGGTGGAACCTCCTGGCTTCCAGTTTGTGCCCAGTGCCCCTTGGCCTGGCCCTGGGTACCACTGAGCAGATTCTGGCCCTAGCCTCTTGCCCCCAGCTTTGAGCTCTTGCTCAGCCTCTAGCAGCTCCCCTCTGGGGCTGCTCTTTTCCAGCCTAAGCAGTCCCAGGGCTCTCAGCCTTTCCTCCTGCCAGAGCTGCTCCAGTGCCCTCAGCATCTTGGGAGCCTCTGCTGGACTCTCTCCAGTATTGTCTCTCTTCAACTGGGGAGCCCAGAACTGAACCTCGGACTCCTGATGTGGCCTCAGTAGGGCAGAGTAGAGGGGCAACAACATGATGCAAAACAGAGATCAAAACTTCATCTGGTGCATGACAGGACAGATGGAACCAGCCTTCCCATAGCTCCATGTCTCATGGTTCCCAGTTACATTCATCCCATGATTTGGATGCTACTAATACACCTCTTTCATGGGAATTCTCGAGTGTTTAACGTGGGTGTGCACGCATGCAGACACACACAAGCTTTCTTCCCAGTGGGAAGCACTTGCGATTTCTCCAATCTATCAAGATATCTATCAAGCACCTCTGTTTTCTGGTTTTTTTTCTTAACATACATGTACAAAATTAAGTGAAATAATTAATTTGAGGCATTTAGGCTCTTGCTGAAACCTGGCTGAACTTCGGCTTCAAACAGGGAAGGGAGGCACACACGCGTATGTGGAGGCTGCAATCGCACACGGCTCATTTCCTTGGGAAGCCAGGGAGAAAAAAACCCCACAACCCAAAAAACAAGAACAAAAAAACCCAAAACACCAAAGCCCTGATGTCAGCAGACAGCATTAATTTAAGCTCTGTGAGTAAACACTGCGCAGGAGTAGACCTCCCCAAGTCCCTGATGCTAACGGCTCCTTACTCCACTGTGGGCCACGAGGAGCTCAGCAATGCCAGGAATGTCCCTTCAGCCCTCCCCAGTGCAGCCCACAGCGCACGCTTTCATTCGGCATCCCCAGCCCCATCCCTCCCAGAGTGCACCGGAGGAAAAAGTGCTGTTTGTTTATTTTTTATTAACCTACACACACACAGAGACATGGGGCAGCAAGCACACACCCACCGACACATGCCAAGCCTCTGGGAAAATCAAATTAAACCAAGCTCCCGCGGAGGGAGTGAGCTGCAAAAGCCCATGGAGCCTCCACTGGTGGGCCAGGTCCTGGAGAGGGCTCAGTGCATGGTGGGGGGGCTGCAGGGTTATCAAACCAACAAGAGGAGAGAAATCAAAGCCTCCCCTTCTTTCCATGAGCCCCGGACTCACTGGAGCTGTAAATGTGAGAATTTCCTCCGCAGTCAGCACTCAAAGGGAAAGGTAATATTTTCCTGGCTGCGACCCCTCGTGTGCTAACGGCACATCGTTCGCTGGGAGGTTTGTTTGGTGAAATAACACCTCTGTCCCCTCGCAGCCCTGGGCAGGAGGCTTGACAAGAGCCACTTCATAATGCACCGTGCTCGGGCTGAGCCCTGAGTAAAACTCATCACACAGTGGGGAAGAGCTCGGTGGCTCCACATAGAAATACCAGCATGCAAACGGGATGGTGAGAGGGATGAGAAAGATAAAGGCAAGCAGATCCACAGACATATCTGCCTGCAGACAGACAGACAGACAGGGAGACAGCCATCCTTGGGTGGCTATACGGAGAGGAGGCATGAATGAATGGAGGGGAGGAATGAATGAAGCAGGAAGCAGGGCCGCAGTGAGATCACGATGAGGGCACGAGAGAGGCGGCGGCTGCTGCTGCTGCTGCTTTCTGCTGCCTCTCGGCACTTCAGGAACTATTTATAAGCCTGGAAAAGGGCAGCGATGCTTAGGGAGAGTCTGCCTAGGTAAGAAGATGAAAAAGAAGCCGCTAGGAAAGAGAAGAAGCTGGAGGTGCTCACGCCGAGTCCCTCAGCAGCCTGGGGAGGGTATGAAGGGACCTGGGAAAGGGTTGGTTCCTGATGGCCATGAGCAGGACACCAGGATTTGATGCAGTGCTGGTTGGTGGAAAGCTAGCAGCCATGAGCTGCTACACAGAGTTGGGACAGGAGTTCCTGAGTGAGGCTGCTGAAGGGACCCCCTTGTCTCTCATTTTCCTTTCATCTGCACTGGGGGGTTTGAGATAAGGATGGAAGCTCCCTGTGAATCACCTCCCTGAATGCTTCCCGAGACTCAGTTTCTCCACTTGAAAGCAGAGCTGGCACAGGGACAGCCTCTGCTTAAGGGACATTGAGGTGACAGCACTGCTTGAGGTCACTGTCCTAATGGAGGTGGTCCCTGGAGCTCCCAAACTGGGGCAAATCCCATCCTCCCCCAGCTCTGCCCAGTATCTTCCACAGGCAAAGTGCTCGGGGACCTCCTCCACTGTCCAAAAATCAGTGTATCCCAAGAAAAGCCTCCGATGCTGCTGTGCAAAATTGCTGCAGCAGTACAGAGAAGGAACCCAGGGCTGGATCCACACCCCACAGACCAAGCCAGACACTGAAGAGGAGAGTGCACATGTCAAGCAATGCTCCGTGAAAGCACAGAGGAGAAGACCCACAGGAAGAGAAGACTGAGCCCCTATGGAGGTGTGTTGACACACAACACACTATCTGCCTAGCCTGCAAAAGGGGAAGCATTTAGCACTGGGGGGTTGGGGAGGATTTTTTTTTTTCTTCCCCCCCCCCCCCCCCCTCCCCCCCCCCCCCCCCCCCACCTTTTTTTGAGCTGTTCTTTTGCTCTCAGGCTGCACCCCACGTCGGCAGGAGCCTGCAGCTCTGAGCCATGGGGCTGGCCAACATCGTGAGCCTTGGCCACGCTGCAGCGTCCCGTCCGCTCGCCGCCTAATCCCAGATGTCAGCGGATCCTTCCCCAGCCAGACACAAGTCTGGATCCCCTTCCAGTCACCTCCAGTTCAACCCTGCATCTTTCCAGTTGATTAAAAAGGCGGCAAGAGCAGCCAACTTTCCCCGACAAACTCGGCGAGGTTCTAGCCTAAAATCCCTGCGCCCTCTAGTGAGGTCGGACGGAACATCTCAGCCTCTTGCCGGGCTAAGACCAAGAAAAACCAAGAAGCATTGGTGCAAAAGAAGTTGCTCCAGAGCTTCCAAGAGGTAAAAATCAGCTCTCAGGGGTGCTCAGCTTTGGTAACACCGAGATGCAACAGCCTAGCTGTGGTGCAGGTGCAACAAGGTGACCACTATGGCAGGGCCAGGGAAGTGTCCAGGACTTTTGGGGGATGTTGGAAATAATATTTTTTTCCACATTTTAATATCATAGAATCATAAAATTGTTTTGTTTGGAAGAGACCTCTAAGATCATCCAGTCCAACTGTTCCCCAACACTGCCAGGTCACCGCTAAACCATGTCCCTCAGCACCACATCTCCAGGACTTTTCAACCCCTCCATGGATGGTGACTGATGGGCCAGGCCTTGACAACCCTTTCCATAAAGAAATTGTTCCTCATGTCCAATCTACATCTCCCCTGGTGCAACTTGAGGCTGTTTCCTCCTCTCTTACCACTCATTCCTTGGAAGAAGAGACCAATGCCCACTTGGATTCAATGTCCTTTCTGGGAGCTAGAGAGAGCAAGAAGGTCTCCCCTGAGCCTCCTTTTCTCCAGATTAAAACATAATATATCCCAAAAGAGCCAAATGTGGGAACTTGTTCTGTCCAGGGGCATTCATTTACACCCCACTCACATGCTTGCCCCACAGCAAAGGAGACACCACCACCACCCAGCAAGCCTGGCTGGAAACTTCTGAATCCACCTCACAGTGGTAGCAGGATACTTAAAGATTTATGGATTTCCTAAGGCAGAAAATTCTTTGCCAATGTCTCATCTCCATGATCTCCTAAAGAGGTCCAGCTCTACATGACAACAAACTTCCCCTAATCCCAGCTGGAGAATACCCCAGCCCCATCCTTAAACCACACCAAAAAGGACAGGACATTCAGGTGAAGAACCCTGAGCTTCAATCTGCAGTGTTTCTATGCATAGCAAAGGCTTTGTTTAGCCACTGGAGTGAAGCTGAGTTAGCAGGGTTGATGCTTTTTGTGCTACCCCTTCGTGGTTCTGGCCAAGCCTCCCCTCTCTGAGCACCATCTTCAGCCTCTGCCTTTTGCCTTCCATGATCTGCAAGTCACCCACTGCCACCTGGCCCATCAGCACAGTGAAGAGGGAATGGAGCTTTTCCTTCCTCCCCTCCAGGAGGAAAACTTGCACTTTGAGATCAGACATCTGCATTTCATCCAGTCCACACTGGCCAGAACTTCTGGCCTGACCAAACAAAGGCACAATGAGTGTGGAGATGTTTTCAGGAACCAATCTGGAGCTCACCAGCAGTTTGGCTGGTGGATCATGTCATAAAGCATCCAAAGCAGCCTCTCAACCTGAGATGTACCATTTCTTCCTACATTTCAAAGGAGCAGGAGGTGTTTGTCCCAACCCTGTCCTGTCGCCACGTTGTAACGGATGTCTGCCTCTCTCTGGCACCAGCCACAGGGCTGCCAGACGTGGAGCCCACTGCCATGCTCCAGTAGGCTTGTAAACCAGGATAATTTTAGAGTGAGATGAGAAGGTTCATAGGCAAGAAGCTGTCCTGGCACCGGGAGCACCAGCAAAGGGAAAACACAGCTAAAGTATTGTGAAGACTATGTGAGACACCACAAAAAGGGGAGGACCTCCACAAAACCCCACTGCTGCCCTGACACTCTGCTGGCTATTTATAAAAGGTTTTGACTTGCACAGGCACAGAGCAAAGAGCTGATCCTTTTTCTCCTTCTGGAGGTTAGTCTCTTCTCCCAAGGAACAAGTGATAGGATGAGAGGAAACAGCCTCAGGTTGTACCAGATGAGGTTTAGGTTGGACATGAGAAGCAATTTCTTCCCCAAAAGAGTTGTCTAGGCCTGGCCCAGGCTGCCCAGGTCAGTGGTGGTGTCACCATCCCTGGAGGGGTTGAAAAGCCCTGGAGATGTGGTGCTGAGGGACATGGTTTAATGGTGACCTGACCGTGCTGGTTAAGAGTTGGAATCAATGATCTCTAAAGGTCTTTCCCAACCTAAACAATTCTATGATTCTCCTCATGCTGTAATTGGAAAACAGAGCACATGGACCACTCCATGGTCTCCTGCCATGTCCTATCACAGGAGACGGAAAATCTGGGAGTTTCAGCTGCTGAGCACCCAAAATGATCAGAGTTAAATTTGCCTACCAAAGCAGAACAAAGTGCAGGTGAGAAGGAGTGTGGGTGTCTCCGGGGGGTTGAAGGCAGCAACCTCTCCCAGGGAGAAATGCAAGAGCCCCATGAACACTGTGACCTGTCTCCAAACGGAGTCTGGTTACAGTAGCTGGAAAAGCTTTACTGAAATTTGAATGATTCTCAACAAAATGTGCTGCAAAAAAAAAAAAAATGTGAAGAACATTTCAGCATCCTTGGACCAGGTTATAATGATCAGCACCTTTCAGGATTGCCCACACCCCTCATTTCCTATTTCTACTTGAGATCTGGATAAAAACAAGCCCATAGCTCAAAAGTCTCCACATTCAAGCATCTCTTTCACAAACCCTCCCCAAGGCACAGGAGACTTCACTTTTGATCCAAAACCCTTTGACAGGTTCTGCAGGTGAAGGGACTAGGAGCAAGGAACAAGCCAGACACCCTACATCTGTCTCAGCAGCCCCCTCTGCAAAACTGCTTCATGTCTCAAAGAAAACCAATGCCACCAGCAGCAAAATGCAGCCAGCTGTGTTCAAGTTGGGTTTCTCAGCCCATTTTATGGGTTACCTAAACAAGCTGTGGCTCTTCAGCATCTGTGGGCCTACATCACCTCTGATGTGCTGCTCCAAGTGCCCTCCTCCTATTTATTCACGAGGAACTAAAATGCCTGCGGAGAACAAAATTCCCCTTATATATTGCCACTGCTCTTCAAGGGTGGAATCAAGTGCAGGGAGGGAAAGAGAAAGAAGATAGCACATCAACAATGCTGGACTTGGAGTTGGACACTATGATCCCCATGGGTCCCTTCCAACTCAGGACATTCTATGAACAGATAGTGTGAGGCAAAGAAACAGGAGCTGTGTCTAACCAGAAAGGGCTTAGATTAGAAAGGTGAGATTAGCTGGTGAAGGAGAGGTCTAATTGGGCAAGCACCTCCTTGGCTGAGGCTGGTGTCTGGCTGAAGCTGTGGAGAAAGAGCATCCTGCAAGCCCACCAGGCACATGGCTGCATGGCCAGAGCAGCCATTCACCAGTGCCAGGTCAGTTTGAGCTGGGATGGGCTATGCCGTTCAGTTTTGGAGCACATAGTAATGTGGAGATGAGAGTTACCCAGAGCTAAAGAGGAGGAGAGCAGCTTGCCCAGGCAGTGGAGATAATGCCCTGTGGACTCCATGGAGCCAATGGAGGACAAATATTAGGAGAAAAGTCCCCTTTTTACTGACCTCCTGCACCTTCCTGGAGTGGGACTAAAGGGAAGGGAGCTCAAGTGTTTTGGTAACCCAGAGCATGGACTCTTCTAGAGACAAAGCCAGACTTGGCAAAGAAGCCAGCCTCAAGTGCTTTTCTGTGGAAGCACTTAGATCTTGGTCCTGCCAAGTGCTCCACAGTCTGGGACCAGAGAAGAGCACGAGAGGGAGCCAGGATCAAAGAGGGGATGAGAGGGAAACCCTTTCCCTACGCTGCAGCCCTCTCAATCCCAAAGGTGGGATGAATACATCCTTCTGAAAATGCATTTCTCCTGGCAGAAATAGGGGAAGACACTTGGAAAAGCTCTTCCTCCAGCAGCTCTGCCACCAAAATCCTGAGCAAGGTCTTGTAAGACCTCTGTGCATTGTAGGGGGATCAGCACACATCTGATGGTGCAGATGTCCCTACTTCTGAACATATGAACTCCTGCCAACAACCAGAGGCCTCTTCTGAGCTTTAAACTAAGCCCAGGGAGAAAAGACAAGGGCTGAGATGAACCAAGGCCACCCCATAAAATTAAGGAGTAGAAAGCTGAAGAGCAAGGTAGCTGACAGAGATTCTCTAAGTGTTAGAAGTGCCACCTGAGAAGTGATGGAGAGCGTCATTAATCCAAACCAAAGCACTCAGAGGGATGAGCAGGATATTATGAACCACATCTCAGCAGGTTGCCTGAGCTGCTTGGAAGGATGGAGTATGGTGGAGTAGAAACCCAAAGGTACACACAGAAAGCATAGAATGGATCCAGAGGCTGAAAAGCTCTCTCCCATCTCTGGGAGTAGCTCTTGGCATCCTTCACTCCCACTCTAATGTGGAGCTTGGACCCATGCAGAGCTATGGGCTGCAGCTTGAAGTTCCACCCAGTGCAGAGCATTGCAGTCAGAGATGTTTCATCACTTCCATGCCTCACAGCACATCCAACAGCTTCCATCTCAGATGATGTGGAAAGCTAGAAAAGCCTATGTTAAAGAGGTTCAGCTCTTTCAGGGCTTCTTTCACACAGCTCCTGGGCTGTAGAATCACAGAATCATTTAAGTTGGAAGAGACCTCTAAGATCATAAAGTCCAACTGTTAACCAGCACTAGGAGGTCACCACTAAACCATGTCCCTCAGCACCATATCTCCAAGGCTTTTAAACCTCTCCAGGGATGGTGACTCCACCACTGACCTGGGCAGCCTGGGCATGTCCTTGACAACCCCTTTTGAGGAAGAAATTGTTCCTCATGTCCAACCTAAACTTCCTCTGGTGCAACTTGAAGCTGTTTCCTCTTGTCCTACTACTTGTTTCTTGGGAGAGAAGAGACCAATCCCTACCTTGCCCCAACCTCTTTTCAGGGAGTTGTAGAGAGAGCGATCCATAAACCACACACTGACACAGCACAGCTTCCCAAAGCAGAGTTGGACCTTGTAGGGCATTTGGGGGCAGAAGGTGCTACAAAAAACACGTGAAATTTGTCCTGCAGCCAGGAGAGCCTGTGCTCAGCTGCTTTTTTTTTTAATCCATTGGAATTACTCTGGATTTACACCACTGTAGATGACAGCAGTGGTTGGTCTAAAGTCAATGAGCCAACCTAGCTGACAAATTCTTCCCCAAGACCGCAAGCAGGAGACCTGCTCCATCAATGAAAGCCTTTTCTCCATCTCCACTGGCTTTTGCTGGTGGGTTAAAGCTCATAGGGCAGCAGCCTGACACGGACACGCGGAAAAGGGGCTGGAGCTGGGCCAGATGATGGCAGCTGGAATCCAGCCTGCTTGAGCTAACATGATTGGGGGGAGGGAGGGAGCTCAGATGGAAAGGGATGGGATTTACAAGTCACACAGGGTAGGGTGGAAATGTCAAAAAACCTCAACCCAAAACTTAAAAAACCCCTATCTCTTAACGACTTAGATCAGGGGTTTTGTAGGGTGGAAGGTAAGCTCCTGCTGCCTCCCATCCCTCCTTCCTCTTCCCGCCCCTCTCCNTAAATTTATGGCCCCTTTTGTGTTCTTAATCCTCTTGCAAACTATATTAAAGCCTCAGACCTTTCTACTTGGTGCTAATAAGCTCAACACTTGTATGCCTCCGAGGCAGAACATTAATTGTGGTGTGTTAATGAATGATGTAGTTTTGGACAGTGAGACAAACCAGGCTGTTTCTCTGCACCACTGTCTGCTTCCTCCTCTACTCTCTGGGTCTAGGATGTCTACCCAGCCCACGGACTGCTTTTATTTTATTCTTTCTTTTCCTTTTTTAAGCCAGCTGTGCCTATTTTGGGATTACTATGCTGGAACAGAACACAAACCCGGCAAGTCCAGCGCTCTCCTGCCAAGGCTGGATGCTTCCAAGGAAAGTCTGAGTCCCACCTTCCCCATGCGCCGTAGCAGCACGTATCCTGAACAGGGAAATTCCTTCCTGGCCCTGGGCACTGCTCAATCTCCACCTAAAACCTAAGGGTCATGAGTCTTGGCCACTTCCAATTCCCATTTCCTTGGTTATTTCCAATTCTCATTTCCTTAGTCGTTTCCAATTCCCATTTCCTTCTCCATTGAGATGCTGTTGTCCCTCCCAGGCAGAGACACAGGAATGCCTCCCTCTCTGTTTGCTGAACCTCAGCTTCCAATTGACCTCACATCCCATAAAACCAGAGCCTACACTATAGCACTGCCTAAGAGCAGATTGGCTTTGCCTTTGTTACAGCTCATGTTGACCCAGGGATCGACACTTCCAGAAGACAGATGCAATGGGAAGCAACAGCACTGGTTTCACTGGGGTTTCCTGGGTAGAAACAGGAACTGCAGATGTCTACAAGGACAGATCTAGGGTGAGATGTGAGGAGGACCGAGTGAACAGCCAGACTGGGACAGGGTACAGCCAAGGTGGCATGGCTGTGCCACCAAAAGAAGAACAGGATGAGGAGAGCATGGAGCAAGGAGCACCCTCAACCTGGCACCATCTCCAAGTCACTCTTTCTTGTAGAAAAGCAGGAGCTTCCCTCTACTGAGACATCACACCTGACCCTGAGGGATGACATGCATCCTTCATGTGATGGGGAGGGACAGGGATCTGTCACCAAAAAAACAGACTAAAGACATATCCAAGCTCAGGCAGATGTGAGAAAAATGTGGCTGCTCCTGCTGGCAACCTGCAAGGTGATTTCAAGATAAAAATGCCACCGTGAACGAACAAACTGCAGCCCGGGTGGCCTGGATCCTTCTCCAACATCAACATAAACTCCATGACCCAACAGCAGTAACAACCTCTCAGTAGATATTTATCTCAGGAGAGTGGTTAAGGAGTTTTGAGTTGCTTTTGTTTACTACTTGTAAACTGTTCTTATCAACCAGCTTCATCTCAGGCCAAGGACACAGCCAACACTGATGACATCTGCAATAAAGTGATAGCCCTGACGCAGGCAAGCTCTGCTCTCAGCCCTCCACTCACCCTCCATCCCACCCCACAAGCTGTCACGTCCCTGGTAAAGTTGACTTTATGCCCAGAGAACTCCTCTCAAATAATTGGAGAGTTCATTGCCCAAAAGGGGAAAGTTTTCTCCAATTTATATTAACTTTGACAGCTTCCTGCAGGGGAGCTTTAATAAATAGGGGATGGGAAAGGAGAGAGCTGCCAGAGCTACTGGCTTGCTCATATGGCTTTGTTTCTCCTGAAGACCTTCCACACGTGCACCTCATAGTCCTTGATCATCACCTATGGCATTAAAGCTTCTGGTGGCTCAGGGATGGAGAAGAGGACACTCACCCACCTTATGGGAAGGGATAATGAATCATAGAATCACAGAATCATTTAGGTTGGAAAAGAACTTTAAGATCAGCAAGTCCAACCGTTAACCCAACACTGCCAGGTCACCACTAAACCATGTCCCTCACCTTACAAGATCCTGAACAGAAGCTGAGATAGGGAAACAGCAAAGATGAGAGAAGAGCTCCAGAGACTGAGTTGTCCAACCCAGCTGTGATGTCATCACTGTCATGGACAAAGTGTCCTACTGCAGAACCAGTAATGATAGCTGCAGTTTGCTGATCTCAAAGTTACATTGAAGAGCTAAAGCTACTTGGAAACCTTCACAACACATGGCCAGTCTAACAGCTGATTTCAGTGGCAAGCTACCAGAAACATCGTGCAAGAACACGTTAGGTTTAAAGCTCTCTGCCAGAACTCATCTTCACATCTCTGTGGCAATCTGTCCCACCAAGAGAAGACCATGGCTTGATTGCCAAGGAATGATGAAAGAGTATCTGCCAGTGCTGCTGCAAGTAAGTGCAACTCCACTGGCTTTTAGAAAGATGATGAGGCCTCATCACAGGTGGTGACCATATAACAGTTAGTGGAACAACTAGTGGTTGCAGTCACAGCAGAAGGTGAGGACATGGGATTTCACACTCCACCTTCCCTCATATTGGCTTGAACCCTGCACCACAAGCAGCCTCATGAGAAATCATACCTCATGAATAACTTCTGGCAAGACCAGAGAAGGAGAAACCACTTCAGAGCGAGTGAAGACTCAAGCTCAGAGATGAGGTAGAAAAAACTGGAGAACAGTCTTCTGCCAGCAAGTTGTTTGCTGGGTTCCTCAGAGGGTCAAGAGGAAAGTAAGGGCTGAGTACCTAAGAGAAAAACTGCTACCAAGAAGGAGCAAGTTTAAATCCTATATTTAGTGCTTCCACCTTGGACCTCTCAGAGTCTCAGCAGCAGGTTGGGAAGAGTTGAAAGGCAACGTCATCTAAGATGCTGCTCCAAGAAAATGATTAGCTGCTCCCAGTATTCCCAGTCCTGCTGATACAGGGAAAGGGTTTGCATCCCTTAAGCAGGAGTTAGGATCCTTGCCAGCTTGGGACTCTGCATGACGCCAAAAATCAGGAAAGCAAAAGGGTTTTGAGGGGGAGCATGGAGATCCAGAGCAATCTCTTCGGGCTCAGAAATATCTGAAAGCTTTTGCATTCACAGTTTAGGGTGGGACATCTATATCCCACTAGGAAAAAAACCACAGAAGTGAGAACATGAAGTATAAATATCAAGGAGGAGAGTCTCTACCCTGCTGTACTGCTCCTCGCTGATGCCAACACTCCCCATCCAAGCTGTGGTACAAATTACAAGCCCATCAGGATACCACAGAGGTCAGGCCTCCCTTTTCCATGACCCCTTTCCCATCACCCACGCTTCTCCTCGCCTCCCCCACAGTGCCTGCTCCCAAGGTCTGAATTCCGCGGTTTGAGGACGGCGATGGCAACCAAAGACCTTCAGTCACTCGCTTTCCAGTAGCAAAATATTATCTCGCTGTGCACGAGATAAAAGAGGCAGCAAAGGAACGTTGGAGGCACCTTCAACTGCATGTCTGCTGCTGCTTAACCCTCCCTTAATAGGACATAAATTGGAGCCAAAGCCGTTGCCTTCCTCCTACTGCCAGAGCCAAGTGCATCTCTCCCCATTTCCCTGCACCTCTCCTGTCCCAAATTATGCTCTGTCATGGAAGAAGATCCATGAACCTTTCCAAATTTTTCTCTCTGAAAGCAAGGTTGGAAAAAATACCTCCCTCTTTGAAAAATGAAGTAGCCCAAACAAAGGGTGAGGTAGTTGCGTACAAGGAGTTTGCCCAGGTCTCAGGTTGGGGTTGAGATAGTATTTCTTGTGGCCACCAGTGCATTAAGAAAAGTGACTAATGGGGGGTATGTGGAGTTTGTGTTGTCATCTTCTCCCCCATGGAGAAAAGATTTGGTTTGGTTGGGATTCCATAGAAATATAGCTGCTAAAATAGACCTCACTGCTGGGCAGGAACTGGGAGAGCCTCTTGGAGCTGAGTACCATGGTGGCTATGCCAGCAATGCCATCTCCACACTGGACATATCACCTTCACCCCAAATCCACTGCCAGCCCCAAGCCAGCCAGGAAAGAGCCTGTCTCATGGAGGACAGGATGAGGAAGCCATCACCACCCATGCTCAGGCTGTGTCACCTTTGCCACCACTGTTGCTGATGGGAGGAGGGATACATGAGAATGATCAGTGCCCCCCAGAACCAGGCTGCCCTGTGCTTCCCACCTGCCTTGCGGTCTGTAAGGAGGGTCTGACCCCAAGACCACCATGGGGATGAGGCAAGGCCCCAGGAGGCTCCCAGCCCACCACTCACACACACACCAGCTAAGTCCCTCCTCGTGCTCCATCCCAGGACCCCTCTTGGCACCCCAATTTCCCTGAAATCCAGCACAACACTCAGCACCATGAAACCTCCACCCCAGCAAAAATCCCATGAAGGTCTTCCCTGCAGAGCCTGGAAATGAGGGGGGGAAACCCCCCACTCTTTGCCCCCCACATCACTCCCTGGGACCATGCTCACTGCTCAGCCCATGCCACATGTGTCACTGTTTGTGGGGAGGGAGCTGGTGGGGTAGTGATGGGGCTGGGGGCAGAGGGGTAGAAGCTCCATCCTCAGCAGTCAGTGTGACATCTCCTCACCACATCACATTGCCATAGCCCTTTGAAATCCCTCAAAGGCATCAAGAGGAGACACAGAAGGTGGTGGTGGTGGTAACACACACGGGACCTATCACACATGGGGGAAGGGGTCTATGGGGAAAGGAGGAGGGATGGAAAGGGATGAGGAGGGAATAGGAAGGGAGGGAGAGGGGAAAAAAGGGAGGAAGGGAGCAAGGGGTAGAAAGGAAGAGGAAGGGAGAGAGGGAAGAAGGAATGGGAGGGGATTGAGAGGGAGGAAAAGGGAGAGAGAAAAAGGAATAGCGATGGATGGGAAGGGAAGAAGGGATGGGAAAAGGAAGGATGAGGTTCTCCCACCCCACTCTTGCACCTCGGCCACCCGGCCCTCCCCTCTCCCCCCCGTTACACGTGGGGACCTTACCTTCCTCTTATGTCGGTGGATGTCGCCGATGGAGTTAGCTACGGTGTTGGGCCCTAGCAGCATGCGGGTGCTGCGCGGCCACTCCGTGCTCACCAGGTGATGTTCTCCCATTAGGATCTTCCGCACGTTTTCCGCGCCCGTCACCCGCACCAGAGGCCGCCCCAGCAAGTGCGTCTTGAACACGTTCCCATACTTCTCCCTCCGGGAAGACTGGAAGCAGGAACCCTGCGTGGGATGGGGGAAAACATGTTGGGGGGGCGTGGTGTGAAAGAGGTGCGGTGTTACCGCACGGGACTCTCCGCGCCCGCGCAGCAGCACCCACGCGTGGGGATTCCCCGCGGAGCATCTTACGCGGTGGGAAGAGGAGGAGGAACTAAGCCGGGAATGAAGGGTAGGAACTGGGGGGAATAGGGATGGAGGCAGACAAAGACGGCGAGCCCTGCACTGCCCTCCCTCAGCCCCGGCGGGGTCGGTGCCCTTCGCCCCTTTCCTCCTCCTCCTCCTCCTCACTTTTACTTCTATACTTTTACCTCCCATGACACTTTTAACCTTGTTGGGTTTTATCCCCTTTTTTCTTTTATTTCCCCCTCCTTTCTCTTTTTTCCCCCTTTTTTCTTTCATTTTTTTTTCTCTTCCCCTTTCTCTTTTTCCTTTCCCTTTTTCCCCCCTTTCTCTTTTTTCCCTCTTTTCCTTTTTCCCTTTTTCCCTTTTATTTTCTCCTTTTCTCTTTTTTCCCTTTTCTACCTTTTCACCCTTTTTCCTGACTCTTTTTCCCCTTTCCCCCTCTATTTTTTCCTTTCTCCCCTTCTTCCCCTTTCCTTTTTTTCCCTTTCCCCCCTTTCTCTTTTTTTTTGTTTCCCTTTTTCTCTGTTTTCCCCTTTTTGCTTTTCCCCCTTTCTTTCTCTTTTTTTCCCTTATTTTTTTGCCCTTACTCTTTTTTCCCCTTTCTCCACACACGCACACAAACACTCCCCGCTTATTTTCCCCTTTCTTTTATTCCCCTCTCTCTCTTTTTCCCCTCCTTCATTCACTCGAAAGGCTACAATTTCCCTAAGTAACTCTCCAGACTGGAGAACCTTTAATAACTTTCCCACATGCTCCGGGGGGGATTCTCCCAAGCGAGGAGCCATGAAGGAATATGGGGAGGGGAACCCCCAAAACCTCCCATCCCGAGTAAGGAGAAGAAGATCTGCAGACGTTCTGCAGCTCGGGGCTGCCTTGGGTGTTTATTTTGCAACAAAAGCTCGGTTGTGAAGTTCAGCTGTTCAGGTGACCCTGTTTCTTGATCTGCGTAAATATAATTAAAGTCCTTTTTGTGGCATTAATAAAGAGTTATTTGTACACCATTTCCAGGGCAGCACAAAGAGGACCTTTATGTGGGGAGAACGTTGCGAATGGAGTCCAATTTATACAAAATTTTTTTGTATTTTTAGCCCTGGACTCTGTTTGGATGGAGCCTGTGGAAAAGCGAGAACCCTTTTCTGGTCCCCCTGTAAAAAATCTGATAAATTTCTTTACAAAATAAAGCCCTATTGAGAGAACGGCCGGTTAACCCCTTCGGCTCCGAGCGGTACTACCTCTGTTGGGGTTTCCCCAGGGAGGGGGACACCGGGGGGTGGGATATGAGGACATCGGGAGGGTTATGGGCACACACTGAGGGACACCACCGCTCTCCCAGCCAGGACCAGGCTCTGCCATCCCCTGGGCTAGCCCAGCAATGAAAAGCGACTTTGGAGCATCCTCACCAGGTTCCCACCCGAGGAGGAGGAGGAGGAAGCCTCGGGGGTTCCCTCCTGGACGCTGTGACCCCCACAGGGTTGGGGGTTCCCCAACTGCCTCCTCTCCATCTTTATTTTTCTTTCTTTTTATTTTTTTCCCGGTTTTTGTTTGGCTGTCTCCCTCTCGCAGCCGCTGCGAGGGAATCTCTCTCTCTGCGCTCAGCGGTTAGGGAGGTTAATCCTGGGTTAATCCATCCATTACCTCCCTGGGCTTCCCCCAAACCAGGGAACAACACCCCCAGGGATGGCGGGAGCCCCTTGGAGGGGTGTTGAGGGGCTGGGGGGGCACGACCCGGCCACATCCCTCCCTCTCCCCGGTAGCGTGCCCCGGGGCTACCTCCCACCCGCAGATGTATTATAATTCCTTTTTATTTTTTTATTATTTTTTTCCCCTGTATGGTGGAAATAAGGGAACGACACGTTGGGGAGACCCTGAAGGAGAAATTTGGGGAATTTTAGGGGAGATCCTGAGCAGCAAACCCCCCCACCACCCAAGTCACGACCCTCCCATTTCTGTGGCGAGCTCAGCCTGGCTAGGGCGACCTAGGGTCTCCCCCAAGCCCAGACAGAAGCAGGTCTTAACTCTAGCTCGAGGAGATGATGTGATCGAAAGGAAAAGGGAGGGGGGAAGAGGAAAAGGGAAGGGGAAAAGTGGGAATGGGAAAAAAAAGGAGGAAAGGAAAAAAGGCAGGGGAAAGAAAAGGGAGGAGGAAAAAAAAGCGGGGAGAAAGAAAGGAGGAGAAAAAAATGGGGAAAAAAGAAGAGGAGAAAGAAAAAGAAGGAGAAAGAAAAAAAGGAAGAGAAAAAACGGGGAGAAAAAGGAGGGGAGAAAAGGGAGGAGGAGAAGAAAAAGGAGGAGGAGAAAAAAAAGGAGGAGGAGAAAAGGAGGAGGAAAAGAAAAGGAGGAGGAAAAGAAAAGGAGAAAGAAGAAAAGAAGGAGGAAGAAAAGGAGGAGGGAAAAAGGAAAAAGGAAGAAAAAAGGAGGATAAAAAAGGAGGAGGCAAAAAAAGGAGGAGACAAAAAAAGGAGGAGACAAAAAAAGGAGAAAAAAAGGAGGAGGAAAAATATAGGAAGAAAAGAAAAAGGAGAGGGGGAAAGGAGGAAAAGAAAAAAGATGAGAAAAAAAGGAGGCAAAGAAAAAGGAAGGGGGAAAGGAGGAAAAAAGATCAGAAGAATAGAAGGAGAGAAGAATAGGCAGAAAAAGAACCCTTAAAAAAAAAAAAAAGTCTAGCAGCCTGTCCCAACCCACCTTCCAGGGAGGGAAGGGAAAAGGGAATCCTCCTTACCTGCAGGAGCCAGTGGAAGGTCTCTCCGATTAAAGGGAATCCCATGGAGCCTTTGGGGATTGGTAGCTTGCAGGTCTTGTCGCGGGTGGCAGCCCAGCGGAGCTGCCACAGCTGTTGGGACACGGCCAGCAGCAAAGTCAGCGACACCAGAGAGGCTGCGAGGGTAGCCAGTGCCGAGACGAGATCAAAACTCCCAAAAAGCATATTTGGAAGGAGGAGGAGGAGGAGGGTGGGGAGAGAAACAAGCCCCTGTGACAGGCACCACAACTCCTGCACCGCAGGGAGAAGG
>VWZX01001541.1:116779-252163 GCA_013399015.1 Galbula dea
CGCCGCCGCCTCCGCTCACTCTTTGCCCTGTGGCCCCACCTAGTGGCCAGAAGTGGCACTGCAGGCACCGGAGCGCAGGTGGCCGCGGATTCCGCACCCCTTCCGCGCCACCCCCGCGGAACGCCGAAGCCCTGCAGGGTTCCTCTGCGGCGCCTCCCTAAATCATCTTCCCGAAGCGCCTTCCCAAAGCTGCCTCCCAAATTATTTCCTAAAGCATCTTCCCAAAACACCTTCCCAAAGCATCTCCCTAAGCAAAAAAAAATCCCTTCCCAAAGCATGTTCCTAAAACACCTTCCCAAAGCACTTTCTCAACGTGCCTCCCAAAATCACCTTCTCAAAGTGCCTCATAACACCCAGAAGTGTTTCCCAAAAATACTCTTCCCTAAATACTTTCCCAAGCACCTACCTAAGGCACCTTCCCAAAGTGTCATCTTTAAGCATCTTCCCCATTTCTAAGGCATCTTCCCAAGCAGCTTCCTAAAAACGCCTTCCCAAAGCACCCTGAGAAGCAACTTCCCAAAACATCTTTCTGAAGCACTTTCTCAGAGTGCCTCCCAAAAGCATCTTCTCAAAGTGTTTCACACCATCCTGAAGCACTTTCCCAAACCAACTTCTCTGAATCCCTTCCCAAGCAGGTCCCTAAAACACCTTCTCAAAACACCTTCCTAAAATACCTGCCTGAGCATCTTCCCAAAACACAGTTTCTCAATGTGTTCCATCTCAAAGATGTCCAAAAGCATCTTCTCAAAGCACTTCCCAAAAACATCTTCCCTAAATCCCTTCCCAAAACACCTTCCCCAGCCTGCCCACCTCCAGGGGCTGAGATCCCACCCTCCGGGCAAACAGGGGAGCAGGGGCTCAGTGCTCCCCTTGGCCCCCCAGATCATGCATGTCCTGGAGTGGTGACAACGAGCATCACACTAGGCTCAGCATCAGACCTGGGCTGAGGCCTGTGAGGTGTAAAAAGACATCTCAGAGAAGCACATCCAGAACCAACAGCTTCTCTTCAGCCCCTGATGGCAGCACCTATCATGGAAGAACCTCCGAACTGTGGGGCCAACCATAGACATGCCCAGCAAAGAGGAAGACCTCACCTGCCTCGCTCTCCTCCTTCCTTTCCCAAGGGAAAAATCCATCCCTGAGATGCTCTTGGCCCCTCCAAGGCAGCAGCACATGTGGATGGAGCTCATGTCCCCATATATCTCCTGCTGTTTTAGAACTGTGTGTGAAAATGTCCCTTTAGGGGTTGAGAGAGGGACAGAAAGGAGCCACCAGCACATGTTTTTATCAGAATCTCTTTCCACTGGTGGAAATTCATGGATAAGAAGGAAAAGCCAAAAAAAAACCCAAAACAAAACAAACAAAAAAAAACAAACCTGGGGACTTTAAGGGGTTTTCTTTCCTTTTTTGGTAGAATTCCACCCTCTGGAGATAAACCCTGGAGGTTCCAGAGCAAAGCTGTTGTTTGCAAGGTCAGTGACAGAGCTGAAACCAGGTCAGAGGGATCCAGCCATGGATCTGCTCAGACTTTGCCCCAATTTTTACCATAATCTGGATGATTTAATCACCAGCCACAAAAAAAAGGCAACTGCAAATGGGTTGTAGAAAGTCAACAGAGGAGCAACAACTCACAAGGAGGAGAAGGGTGATGGCACCCCCAGGCAACAAGCTTGGTAAAACCAGACCAAGGAGCATTTTAGAGGTGGATGCTGCTCCCACCAGGAATGGGTGAACATGAGGAATTTATCACCCTGGGATGTGGCTGAGCCTGAAGACAGCTGTGGGTTTCGGGCTCCACTCTACCAGGTCCTACATCCTGGGGCTCAGTCCTGCTTTTCCCATCAGGTCAGACTCTGGAGGTCAAAGTCTGCACCACAAACTGGATGATGAATTTTCCTGCTTCATCTCATGCCAGGAGAAAGCAGGAAAATTAGACAATAAAATAGGTTGGGTTGGAAGGGACCTTCGAGATCAGCCAGTTCCAACCTTGCTGCCATGGTGGGACATCTTCCACTAGACCAGGTCCTCCATCCAACCTGGCCTTTAACACTTCCAGGGAGGAAAAAAAATCAGTGCAAGGAACAACTCGCCCTGGGCAAAGCTCCCTTGAGAATCTCCCACTGATTGATGCTGCTCCATGCCCTAAAACACCAAATTTCACCCTTTTCCCTAATTTAATCGTAGCATGTCCTAAGTTGGAAGGGACCCAGGAGGATCATGGAGTCCAACTCTAGATGCACAGGACAACCCCAAAAACCACACCATATGCCTGGGAGTTTCATCCAAATGCTTCTGGAATTCTGTCAGGCTTGGTGCCATGACTACTTCCCTGGGGAGCCTGTTCCAGTGCTCCACCACCCTCTGGGTGAAGAACCTTTTCCTGATACCCAGCCTAGCCCTCCCCAGGGTAAGTTTGACCTCCCTGGAGCAGGTGATGCTCTCCCTGAAAAAGCTCCAGTGGCTCAATTCCTGAAAGTTAAACTCAACGCTGCCTTCCTTGAATGTCCTCCTGGTTACTGCTCCGTGGGCTTGTCCTGCTCTTCCAGGTCATTCTCCACCACGGGAGGAGAAGGAGAAAAAGAGGAGCTTGGTGTTCTCCCTGAACACTAAACCTGAGGGGCATTTTCCTTCCACTCTTCCACGGCTGCAGCTGAGTGAGCTGCACCCGGCACAGCCGCAGGGGATGCTCTGGAATAACCCCAGAGACACCTCCAGGTAATGGATTACTTCATCTTATTTCATTTTACTTTGCTTTTGGTTTTCATTTTACTATTTTATTTCATTTTTTGTCATTTTACTTTATTTCATTTTTTAATTTTATTTTACTTCATTTTACTTCAAATTTTATTTTACTTCATTTTACTTCAAATTTTATTTTACTTCATTTTATTTCAATTTCTTTCAACATTTCAATGTCTTTCATTTCATTTTTCTATTTTATTTTCATTTCAGTTTTCTATTTCAGTTTTCTATTTCAGTTTTATTTCATGTCATTTTTCTATTTCATTCTCATTTCATTTTTCAATCTCATTTTAATTTCTTTAATTTCATTTCATTTTTCAACTTCATTTTAATTTCTTTCATTTTGTTTCAGTTTTTATTTTATTTTCATTTACTTCATTTCATTTATTTTCTTTTCACTTAATTTAATTTAATTTCATTTAATTTTATTTCACTTCATTTCATTTCATTTCATTGCTTCGTTTCACAGGGAGCAGTTCAGCTTACTTCTGAAATGCCCTTCTTTCCCCTCGTGGTTGAACCCTTGCTCATCTCCAGCCCTTCCTTGCAATCCTCCCTGTCCATGTCTCAACCAGTGCAGGGAAAATCCACCCAAAGGAGCAAGGTGGGGAATTGGAAATGCACAATTGTCCCCTCCCATCCCAGAGCAGTTTGGTCACACTGCCCTCACACCATGCACAATGTGTGATGTTATTTCTCTTTGATTTTTAAAATGTGATATGTAAAAAAAAAAAAAAAAGACTAACCCCACTTGGATTTTAAAAGATTTGATTAAAAATGGAAAAAAAATCTTTGATTAAAAAAAATTGATTTAAAAAAAATTTAAATCTTTGATTTTAAAAAAATGGATTAAAAAATATCCTTAGATTAAAAAATATTTTAAAAAATAAAAATAATCCCCTTGGATTAAAATTAATTGATTTAAAAAATCAAAAACCACCTTGGTGCTAAAAAAAAAATCACTAAAAGTTCCTCAAAATATTGGATTAAAAGGAAGTGATTAAAACTGTATCTTTTAAACCCTTGGATTATAAAACTGGCTTTTAAAAATTAATAAAAAACCCCTCTTTGATTAAAAGAAGTTGATTTTAAAAAATCAAAAAACCTTGGTTAAAAAAAGATTTTCTTTAAAAAATCAAAAAGCTTAAATTACAAAAAGAAATTTAAAGAAAACTCAACTGAATTTAACTTTGATTAATCATTTGTTTTAAAAAGGCAACTTGTGCCACCAAACCTCCAAGGCAACTTTTGCCACCAAAGCTCTGGTTTAATTTGTCCCAGCAAATCTCCAATGGATTTTTTTTGCCAGGAAATTTCTGACCTAATTTTGGCCAGCCACTTCCAACTGAATTTTGCCCCCAAATTTCCAATTTACTGGGAACCATCAATTCTCCAATATCATTTTTCCCACGGAATCGCTGATCTCGCTTTTGCCACTCAGTCTCCGACTGAACCTGTACCATCCAAGGGCCAATACCATTTCTGACGCCAAATCTCCGATATCATTGGTGTCACCAAATCTCCCAAGTCATTTGGCCACCAAGTTTCCAATGGAATTAATGCTACCAAGTCTCCAGTTGAACTTGTCCCAGCAAATCCCCAATATCATTTTTTGACACCAAATTTCCCCTTGCCCTCAAATATTCCATTGCATTTTTACCACCAAATCTTCAACACACTTTGTGCCACTAACCCTCCCATACGTTTTGCCACTAAAAGTCCAATTGAATTTCTGCCACCGAATCTCTGGTCAGAATTTTTCCCTCTTGACCAGAGAGGTTGTGGAAGCTTCATCCCTGGGAGGTTTTAAGGCCAGGCTGGATGGAGCTCTGGGCAACCTGATCTAGTGAATGGTGTCTCTGCCAGGCAGGGGGGTTGGAACCAAATGATCTTTAAGGTCCCTTCCAACACTGGTGATTCTACGATTCCATGACTGATTTTACCCGGTTTTCCTCCAAAACCTGCCAGAATCCCTGGAGGGGTGGATCCCAGTTGACCCAGCTGGGAACAGGCCCTGGTACTGGTTTATGGCTTTGCTTTGCTTTGTTGGGGTTTTTTTTGTTGTTGTTTTTTCTTTACCCAGGAGCTTTCCAAGCCCTACAATGACATCCCAAAGTTGTCATCGCCGAGTTTTTTCACCCCTTTAGACTCACAGAAACAAAACCACCACCAAGCCCTTGGGAACAAGCCCAGGATGAGGAATGGGATTTGGGGAGCGATGGGGATGCAGCTACCCAGCACCTATAAACCCTTCTCAGCACCCAGCTCCCACCAGGGCAAACCAACCAACCCCAAATCCACCTTCTCGACGCCACTTACCAACTCTCTCAAGTCCAGGTGGACTCCAGGCACCCTGAGAACCCGCGGAGCGTTCCCCACGCCAGGAAAACTGGAGCATTTTATAGCTGGGGTGGTCCCGCCCCCAGGGTGCTGCTGCTGCTGCTGCTGCTGCTGCTGCAAAATGAGGATTCATAAAGCATTTGGGGACGATGACAATGTCAAGCTTCCTCCGCACTCCCCCGAGCCCTGGCTGCCACCCGCGGCCCCTCCAGCCTCCAGCCCACCTCCCGCTGAGGAAAATGGGGATTGCTTCTTAGGCTCCAACAGGCTCCGAGATAGCATCGCCCTCCCCACAGCACTGGCACCAGCACCTCGGGGGGGTTGGTTCATTGGAGTTTTCTTTTTGCCCTTCTTTTTTCTTTGTTTTTAATGTTAATGCCTCTTTTTTAAATTACTGTTATTATTTTTTATTCTTAGTATTTTTCCTTATTTTTTCTTATTTTTTCCTCTTTATTTCTCTTTTTTGCTTTTTCTTCTCATTTTTTCTTTTTTATTTCTTCTTTAGTTTTTTTCTTCCTTTTTTCTTTATTCTCTTTTTTCCTCTTCATTTTTATTTTGTTTTTGTATTCATTTTTCTTTTTTCTTTTTTCTTCTTCATTTTATGTTTTTTTTCTTCATCTTCAGTTTTTCTTTACTTTCATCTTCATTTTTTTCTCTATTTTATTTTTCATCTTCATTTTTTCTTTATTTTCTTTTTCATCTTTTTTCTTCATTTTTCCCTTATCATCATAACTTTTTATCATCTTAACTTTTTTCTTCTTTTCTCCTTCATTTTTTCTTGTTTTTTCTTCTTCATTATTCCTTCTTTTTCCTTATTTTCCTTCTTCATTTTTCTTTTCTTTTCCTTCTTTCTTTGTCCTTCTTCATTTTTTCATCCTTTTCCTTCTTTATTTTTTCTTCTTCTTCTTTTCTTCTTCATTTTTCCTTTTTTCTTCTTCACTTTCTTTTTCCTTATTTTCTTCTTTTTTCTTTCTTCTTCATTTTTCTTTACCTTTCCTTTATTTTCTTCTTTTTTCATATTTTTTCTTATTTCTCTTTTTTCCTTTATTTGTTTTCTCTATATTCCTTTTCCTTCTCCAGATTTTATTTCTTCTCCTTTATTTATTTCCTCCTTTTTCTCTTTTCTTCTTCTTTCTTTTATTTTTTTCTTTCTTCTTCTTTTTTTTTTTATCGCAAAAAGCCTCTGAAACCAGAATGTTTTCTGCAAATAGACTTTATCAAATTACATTTGGGGACAAAAGAGCTAAAGTGCATTTTCTTCAAGGCTTTGACAATTGGGGAGCCAGCAAGGAAATGAAAAGAATGAGAGCAAACCAAAGGCTTTTGTCAGCTGGAGAAACGCCGTCGGGAGCAGCCAGGGCTTGGGGCGCCTCTGCTCTGCCTTTGCTTGGAGATTTCCTTTCTCAGGTGTTAAACTTGGGGCTGTGGGGAGGGAAAGGAAAGGAAAGAAAAACTTCTTTGGGTTTTATTTTATTTTTATTTTGGGGGGACAACAGGACTTCAATAGGGGACTGCTCCTCTGGTGGTTTTTAACCAAATCCCAGTGTTCCAAAGGAAAACGAAGACCCTTTAGAAACGTGAAGCTGCTGAGATAATGCCAGCGAGCTCCTGAAGGCTGGGTGGGAACAGGTGATACTTGTTGAGTCCTTTCTCCTTCCTAGCTGGCCTTTGCTCCACAGAAATGAGGTCATTTTGATATTGCCCTTTCTGTGCGCGTCTTCTCCCAAGGTAAATCTTGGTCTGGACCCTGGAGTTGTTAGTGAGGAGCAACTGCGAGAGACACCCAAATAAAACCTCTCAACTCATTATTTTACATCTTGGAAAGCAAGAAGCATCATGTCAGGGTCTGCCCAGAACCTGCCCACGGGGCTAAGCTCTGAACCATACCTTGGGAAGATGCTTCATGGATCCCAAGTGACCCTTTGGGCTTATCCCACAGTTTTATTTGGTCTTATCCTACAGCTTTATTCACATCCACACTCCATTTTTCTTCCCTATTCTTCCCATTTCTCTCTGCCCCTTCCTACCTCCTCCAAAGCCATCCCATCCCTCCATCCCTTCCTCAAATGCCACAGCAGTAAGTCACTGGGGAAATCCTTCAATGCCCCTTTGGAGCATCATGAATCCCAAATCCCAGGCAGGCGTTCCCATGGGATCTGTGCTCTGGGGCTGCACACACAGAGCAAGTTTTGAACCTCTGTGGCTTTTCTGTTTTGTTTCAGTTTGGTTTTCTGAATTACAAACTTTTTTGCAGGTTTTCTTCCCCTGCTTTGGAAATGAGAAGGATTTAAAGTCCTGAATGGATCATAACTAGGGATGCAAATGCCTTTCCTTGCTGGCTGGCAAACCTGTGAATCATCTCAGATATCTAAAGTCTTTCCTTAATATCTCCTGGTTGGAAATTTCCTTTCAAGAAGAGATTCTTTTCCCCAAAATCCTCCCTTTTTGGTTAGATTTCCTCCTTGCTTTTGCATCATCTCCTCTTTATCTCCCTTTCCAACATCCCTGCAAGACATCCCTGCTTTAAAGTCCTTCCCAAAAAGCTGGGATTGAATCCCTGCCTGGGATTGACTCTTTTTCCCTATTCCTCCAAATCTCAGCCCTGTTTGGGCACCATCTGGCATCTCCCTGGCTCTCCCGCAAGCGGCAGATACAGACTGGGAAGGGTTGGGCTGCTGAAGGGCTTTTTTTGCATCACTGGAAGAATCCAGCCCCTATTATCCAAGATGCCAGGAAGTCTTTGAGGGAATTAAAAAGGCATAACGAGAAACATCTTACCCTGCTCAGAAGGAAAATAAACTACGTTGGAGTTTTCTCCGTTCATCTCCAAAGAAAATGTCCTGGTAATCGGAGACAGGGAGCAGCTGAGGAGGGAGGAAGGGAAGGAGGGAGGGAGGGATGGGTATATGTGTGCAGGGAGATATTTTCCAGGGATGAGATTGTGAAGATGCTGCTGAAGTGCTGTTTATAGCCCAGAACACAAGGGCAGGCTGAGTGGGATTCATTCTAAGTTTGATCTAAGATCAGATTTTCCTCCCTGAAAACGCAGAGTGCATGTGAAAGGAGTTGGGATTTGCATCGTTATCCTAGAATTTCATCCTTGTCTTCATCCCTATCAGCTCCCTGCTCCTGCCTCCCTCTCCCAAATTCATCCCAAACTACTTCAAAGTTTGCTTTAAAATCAGGTTTTTCTCTCTGAGAACACCAAGTGCACATGAAGGGAGCTGAGATTTATACTATTACCCTAGACTTTTATCCTCCTCTTCATGCTCATCACCTCCTTTTCCCTTCCCTTCTCCTGCCTTCTTCTCCCAAACTCATCCCAAACTAATTCAAAGTTTGCTCTTTCTAAGACCAGGTTTTCCTCACTGAAAACACCAAGTGCACATGAAGGGAGTTGGGATTCACACTGTTATCCCAGAATTTCATCACTCTCTTCATCAGCTCCCTTTCCCCTCCCTGCTCCTGCCTCCTTCTCCGAGAGTAATTCAAAGCTTGCTGTAAAATCAGGATTTTCTCACTGAAAACAGAGTGCACATGAAAGGAGTTGGGATTTACACTGTTATCCTAGAATTTCATCCTTATCTTCATCCCTATCATTTCCCTGCTCCTGCCTCCCTCTCCCAAATTCATCCCAAACTAATTCAAAGTTTGCTCTTTCTATGACCAGGATTTCCTCCTCAAAAACATCAAGTGCACACGAAGGGAGGTGGGATTTACATCATTATCCCAGAATTTCACCCTTATCAGCTCCCTTTTCCCTCCCTGCTCCTGCCTCCTTTTTCCAAACTCACCCCAAACCCTTTGAAAAAGAGTTAAAAACTATTAATAGCAAGAGATCATTGACTTTCACTGAGGAGTTTGTGATTTCCAGAGCTGGAGCTGATGCCATGCTGCCAGCTCCCATCCCTTCTGTCCTGCCTGCTCTGTTTATTAAATCCCAATGGGAAAAAAATAGGGAAGAAGAAGGAGGGGAAGGGGAAAGGGGAGGAAAGAAAAAAGAAAAACAAATGAAAGAAAAGAAAGGAAACAAAACCAGACCCAAATGAAAAACACATCAAGAGGAAGTTCAGTGTGGGATTTATTGTCTCCCTGAGCACCGACGCGAAGGGCTCAGCTTGTGCTGGGCACACACTGCCCTCCAGAGACCTGGTCCAGCAGAGGAGCAGAGCTCCCCAGTGAGGAGATGCTTCCCTAAAGGACATCACAAAACCACCCTTTTTACCCCCTCCATAGCT
The DNA here is from genome assembly GCA_013399015.1 of Galbula dea. NCBI lineage: Eukaryota > Metazoa > Chordata > Aves > Piciformes > Galbulidae > Galbula > Galbula dea. Next base: position 126,100 of record VWZX01001541.1, read on the forward strand.
TTCTAAAGTTTCTTTTCTTCTGGCTCAAAAAGCCAAGGATGGTGGTCAGGGTGCTCAGGAGGTTTAGGGTGCAGGTGGCCAGTGGTTGGGGCACCCAACCAACATTGAGGGCAACCAACATTGCCCAGACAGGATGAGGGACCCCTTTGCCAGCCCTGAACCCTCCTAGTCTCCAGAACCTGCATACCGCTGGGCCAAGAAGCCTTTAACAGAGGGAAGATCCTTTCCAACCCAAAGAATTCTATGAAGATGGTCTGTGATGGGACCACCCTTTTGCTGCAGAGCTTTGGGGTGAAGGAACCAAGCACCCAGCAGAGGCTCAGAGGGAGGTGGAAACCCCACTCAGGGCTCCTGGGTTTGCAACCTGCTCCAAAGTGTGTGCAGGATGTGGTGCCCCTGAGCCAAGGGACAGTGCTGGGAGCTCACCCAGCTTTGGGAACAAGAGGTGGCACTGAAAAGCAGGATAGGGGAGGCATGGGTGTCTGTAGCTGGATAATAGCAGGCTGGGATCTCAGTTAAGCACCAGGGATAGTTGATATTTTTCTCTAGAAGAACAAAAAAAAGCCATAAATCAGCTTTTTATTCGCCCAACAGAATTTAGCAACTTATCAATTTATCATTACTTTTAATCAAAGCAAGAAGAAAGGACATTGTTGTTCTCTGCATCCAGAAAATGAGAGAAAAGAGGTTGGGAAAGAGGCAGAAAACAGCATTTTTCAGAACAAGCCTGCACGTTGATGGTTTCTCTTATCCCATCTTTAGGATCACTGAGTCACAAGGAGGTTTTCCCATCCCTCTTGCAGAATTGAGTGTTCCTTTAAGGAAAATTGCCTTAAACCCCATATCAAACCATGCTCCAGCTGAAAAATCACAGAATCTCCTGAGCTGGAAGGGATCCACCAGGACCATCAAGTCCAACTCCTGTCTATGCACAGGACAACTCCAAAGTCACATCATGTGTCTAAGAGCATTGTCCAAATGCTTCTTGAATTCCATGAGAGTTGGAAATCAGGGAAAGAAATTCACAAGCAGTCAGAACCATGCTCAGCTTTTCTCAGAAGCCAAAACCCATCCAAAAACCTGAATAAAAGAGCCCAGATTTATGCTGGCAACACGATTCAGGAGCTTCAGCAATAACTAGGAGCCTTGTTAGGCTGGTTTAGGGGTACTGGGACAGAACATCCATTGCATTGCTTCCCTTCTCCATGTCCTGCTTGCATGGAGCAAATCCAAAAATGAGTATTAAATATTAAAAGGAATTTAGGATTTTTTTTTTTTTTGTGAGGGTGTTGGAGCCCTGGCCCAGGCTGCCCAGAGAGGTTGTGGAGTCTCCTTCTCCAGAGAGATTCCAAAAGCAACCTGCTCTGGGTGACCATGCTTTACTAGGGGGGATTGGACTAGATGATCTCCAGAGGTCCCTTCCAACCTCTACGATTCTGTGATGCTGGAATATCCAGGGTGACAACAATCATCATCGCTCTCATCATCAGAAAGAAAAACCCCAAACCTAAAAAAACCCAGACCTTTCCAAAGGGTTTTTCAAGTCCTGGGTGAAATCATATCCAACCTCCGGAGCTGGCAAGCAGCGTGGGGAGGAAGTCGTTACCATTTTGGTGTGAGAAGGTTACCTGCTCATCCTTTCAGCCTCCGCCGTGCCCCTCGCCATTCAAGCTGGACACGTGAACAGTCCCATGGTGAAGAGGACAAAACCTTTGCACAAAACCCCCAGGAGTGACCCAGTAGCTAAAAGCTCATTTGCATCTATTAACAGTCCCCAGGCAAGCTCAGAGCCACCAGGGCAGACCTGCTCCCCCCTCCTCCACCCCATCCCCCTTACCTGCCCCGTGAAAGGTCCTTCTCTCCGGCTGAAGCTCAAGGGATTGTCCTGGGCTCCAGACCTATCAAGTGACAGAGAAAATTATTCACTCTGAAAGAGGATTCATCCCCAGGGCCGGGAGCTGAGGCCTCCAAAGAGGGACTTCTGCATCTATTCGGGAGGCTTTGCTCCATCAGGAGAGGAATGGATGCAGCCAAGTGCTTCTAGCTCTTGTTGCTGCCCATGGAGCAGAGGAATCGTGGAGTGGTTTGGGTTGGAAGGAGCTTTCAAGGTCATCTAGTCTAACCCTCTGCACTGAGCAGGGGTGCCTTCAGCTAGATCAGGTTGCTCAAAGCCCCAAACAACCTGACCTGGAATGGTTCCAGGGATGGGACATCTCCCACCTCTCTCGGCAACCTCACAACACTCATTGTCAACAATCTCTTCCTTCTCTCTAGTCTCAATCTCCTCTTCCAGGTTTAAACCATACCCCTTGGCCTGTCACAACAGGTCCTGATAAAAAGTCTTTCCCCATTTTTCTGACAGGCCCTTCAAGTACTGTAAGGCTGCACTAAGGTCTCCCTGGAGCCTTCTCTTCTCCAGGCTCAACAACCCCAAATCTTTCAGCCTGGCCTTACATCAGAGGGCTTCCAGCCCTCACATCATTTTGGTAGCCTCCTCTGGCCCTGCTCCACCAAGTCCATGTCTGTGCTGTGCTGAGGACTCCAGAGCTGGCCCCAGCACTGCAGGTCAGGTCTCCCTAGGGCAGAGCAGAGGCACAATCCCCTCCCTGCCCTGCTGGCCACGCTGCTGGGGATGCAGCCCAGGACAGGGCTGTCTTCTGGACTGTGAGCACACATTGCTGGCTCACGTCCAGCTTTTCACCCACCAGAACCCACAAGTCCTTCTCCTCAAGAGTTGCCCTCCACCCCTTATCTCTCAGGCTGGATTGATACCAAGTGCTGAGATGCTTTCTGGGACACACTCCTAGAGACATTTCCTCAGGAGAAGCTCTCCTGTGCCTCCATGGTGACATTTCAGTAGCCTCCTAGCAAGTCCACCTTAGCTCTTTGTAGAAGAGTACTGAAGGTTGCCTTCACTGTCCTCAAACCTTCTCCATTCAGAGCCCAGCTAGGCACAACCTCCTGACTGAGAGGATGAGGTGTATCCTGATGAGATATTATGGGCAGACAATGCTGCAGGCAGCTCAGGGAGACCATGCTCAGAGTGTCAACACTCTGCAACCCCATCCTGATGCACCACTGGCCACGAGCACTTCATGTCTGCGTCACCAACCTGCAACATGGCTTTGTGCTGGAGGATGAACTTATGGCCACAGTGATCCCCCAGGATGTGGGTCCAGGGTTGCCACCACCGATGGCTCAGCACCACACAATGTTCACATTACCCAACTCTAGGGCCCAGAGATGGATTGTGACTTACAAGAGCTGGATCTTGACGCTCAAAGCTGCTGTAAAATCACCAGGGCGCTGGGACGTCCTTCCCCGTCTCACATTGTCTACCTCTCGCTCTGGACGGTTCTCATTAAGCTCCACAATTGATCTCCTGTCTTTAAAGGAAACAAGAAAGAAGGAACAAACCAAAAGGGATCCTCCTTCCTTCAGCCCAGGGGAACAAATCTGGCTTTAATTTCTACTGCCTTTTGTCCTTCCAGTTGGGGATTGCACTTTAACGATGTTGCCTTCCCCATTCCTCTTCTTCTGCTCTTCCAGAAACAGGAAAGTGCCTCCTCTGCTTTCTATGTCTCCTCCCTTTGTTCTCCTCTGATTTATGAAAGGACATTCCTTCTATCTTTCTTGTTGGGAGTCAAGGACCCCCAAAAAAGTGGTGGTCCCCACCCCAGAGTTCAGAAGAGCTGCTCTGCAGCTTGCTCTGATGTTTTTGCCTGGCACTGAATATTCCAGCTGAACTGGGAAGGTGGTGCTGGAAGATCAAACCTTTGGAGCTATCCTTTGGGAGGAGGCTTCAAATTTATGCTGCTGAATGGCTTTGATCTCCAGTCATATGAGAAAATCCACTCCAGCTCCCAGTATAATCCATACCCAAACAGGTAGGAAGAGGCAGAATGACCAATCCACCAAGACTAACCTCTCCAGAAGATTAAATGCTGCATGGCAGCACTGTAGAAGACCTAGGAGAGATGACCAAGGTCATCTCTTTTCCCTGACCCATAGGAGAGATGGTCAAAGCCTTCTCCTTTCCCTGATCCATGAGAGACAGTCAATGTCTTCTCCTTTCCTTGCCCCATGGGCTGACCCTTCCTGTCACAAACCACAGTGATGCACATGGAAGGTGTGAGAAGGAGCCTGAGCTGCTCCAAGGGTGAGTGATGACAAAACCAGGGGAAAAAAGCAGGATGTAGGGTTAAGGTGGGAAGGGGCATGGTGCACAATGGCCTTTTAATCAGAAAATGAGCCCCAAAAATGTTTTGTTTTGTTTTGTTTTCATTTGGCATACGCATCAAAAAGTGATTAAAAGGAACTGGTTAAATATCTCATTAATGAAGATGAATGATGCCCCAGATTTGTTTTTAAACAGTTCAAAGCAGGTTGTGTTGGGTTTTTTTCTGACCTCCCAGAGTGTGCCTGTGGAGGGGGATCTCAATGGCTTTAAATGTTCCTTTTTTTCCTCTTTTATTTTATTATTTTTTAAAGCAGCTTAAACTGATTTCAGTGTTGGAGCTGCTGCTGCACACCCTGGGAGGGAGAGATCAGGCTGGGACATGAGAAAAATCAGTTTGCTGTTTGCAGAAGCACACCAGAGATCTTGAGGGTTGCTCTACAGAAGAAACAGCTCCAAGGATGAGGCATTTCACCCCCCTAAAATAACAGCTGGACCTTCCCCAGACAGCACACTCCAAAGGATGCAGGTTGTCCTACCACTATGTTCACCACCACCACCGTGGTCCAGGCGTTCCAACCTGTGACATTAAGTCTTGTCCTGAGGACCAGGACACAAAGGAAACATAAACATGAGGGAAAACTTCTCTTTGACGGTGATCATAGGATGGTTGTGGTTAGAAGAGACTTTTCAGATCCTCAAGCCCAACCATTGATCTAACACTGCCAAGTAACCACCAAACCATATCCCTCAGACCCTACACGTCTTTGAAATGTCTCGAGAGATGGTGATTCCACCACCCTGTTTCTTGTTACCTGGAAGAAAAGACCAAGTCCCAGCTGGCTCCTACCTCCTTCCAGGAAGCTGGAGAATCCATTAAGGTCTCCCCTGAGCCTCCTCTTCTTCAGACTAAACACCCCCAGTTCCCTCAGCTGTTTCTCACAACACTTGTGCTCCAGACTCTTCACCAGCACTGTTGCCCTTCTTTGGACACACTTCAGCATCTCAATGGCCTTCTTACAGTAAGCCCTGGCCCAGGCTGCCCAGAGAGGTTGTGGAGTCTCCTTCTCTGGAGAGACTCCAACCCCACCTGAAGGTGATCCTGGGCAACCTGCTGTAGGTGCTTTAGCAGGGGTATTGGACTAGATGATCTTTCAACCTTTACTGTGACCAGGTTGGATGGGGCACCCACACGATCAAACATCCACATTGTCCCATGAGTCCCAAACCCAACATAAAGAGCATCCCAGTGCCTGCAAAGAGCAGAGAGGGGAGGAGGGAGCGGAGGGCAGGGGGAGGAGATCGACTTCAGATTGGTTTTTGATACACAACCTGAAATAAGGCTCAGAGGAGCCCCTTTGAAGAAGGATTGCATTAAAATAGCCCTCTCCACTACAGACACTAATAGAGGCTCAGTGCATTATTCCTATCAAAGTGCAATTTGCATTTACAAAGGGCTCCTGGGAAGTGATGGATGGGGAAGAAATGGGGGAAGGCATGTCAAGGCCAGCGTGCTCCTCTTGGAGGAACTTTCAAGCACAAGGCTGTTTTTTTTTCTTACACCTTCCCCTCCAAAGCAAACCCTGACGTCTGCTTCAAGGAACATTCAGGCTCTAGCCTTTCACCCCACAGCCCATCAATAAAAGCCAGAGGAGGGGAGGAGAAGGAGGATTCATTTATCTTCATTAGGACTCTGGCCAGCTCCTCTGATCACCACGTTGGAGTCACCGGGAAGAGAAAAAAGCTACTGTTCCTCTCCCCCAGCTTCCCTGCCTGCACACCCACACCCCACCACAGGGATTACAAGCACCTCAGGGGTGGTGGGATCCTACTCAGCACCTGCTCTCCATCAAAGGAAAAATGGGATTTTGGTGGTAAACCACTTTTCTCTGCTCCTTTGCAGAGCTCTGGGAGAAGAGTGTGGAGTGAGAGGAGAGTGAAAGAAGAAAGCAAATGAATGTCATGAGATGCTCATCAGTGAATCACAGAACGGTTTGGGTGGGAAGGGACCTTTCAAGGTCATCTAGTCCAAACCCCCTGCAGTCAGCAGGAACATCTGCAACTAGAGCAGGTTGCTCAGAGCCCCAAACAACCTGACCTGGAATGGTTCCAGTGCTGGGACATCTCCCACCTCTCTGGGCAACCTGGGACAGGGTCTCACTACCCTCAGGGTAAAAGAAGTCTTCCTTCTATCTAGTATAAATCTCTCTTTTATAGTTTTATCTACATTTAGCCTGTAACTGGGGCTTCTACCACCCATTGACACCTCCCTAGCAGAGAAGGTGGATCAGGAAAAGGAGAGGACAGTCCTGTGGGTTGAAAGGAAAATGGATTTAATGCAACAGCAAAGCTAACACAAATGCCAATACAAAGTACAGGAAGATCTCCTCAGCACAGCAAAGGTACAGCAGCCACACTAAATGGGAAGGAAGAAATTTCTCTTCACGTCCAACCTAAACCTCCCCTGGCACAACTTGTGGCTGTTTCCTCTTGTCCTACCACTTACTTAGAAGAACAGTCTTTACAACCTGTCTGTGTCCTTCCAGCACTGCAGCCCACAAATCTGGGCTCAGCGGTCTCGGCAGCACCAAGCTGGAGAGAGACTGGATGCTTGGCCCATGCCCAACAGAACCCATCTCACACCTTCCCTCTGGAGTCCATCTGCCTCAAGTTGCATCAGTGGAAGTTTAGATTGGACATTAGGAACAATTCCTTCCCCAAAAGGATTGTCGAGCCCTGGCCCAGGCTGCCCAGGGCAGTGGTGGAGTCACCATCCCTGCAGGGATTCAAAAGCCCTGGAGACATGGTGCTGGGGGACATGGTTTAGTGGTGACCTGGCAGTGTTAAGTAAAAGGTTGGACTTATTGATCTTAAAGGTCTCTTTCAAAGATTCTGTGAGTTTTACATCATTTTTTGGCTGAGGAAAATGGTTTCCCTGAGCATCACTTCTCCCTGGGTGTAGCACTACTCATCTGCAGACACATTCAGCTTCCCTTCAGTGTGCTTTCCCCAGCAGGGTGAGGAGAGTAGCTGGAAGAAAAAATAAAAATTAGAAGGAAGCCAAGTAACTTAGGTGTGTCTCAGAAAGCCCAAGATGTACCTTAGTCATCAGCTTATCTATATGGGAACAGGATCAAGGTGGCTCCAAGGTTAAGGATGTCCCACGTCACCTTCACCTGCTTTCTAGTAGTCCTTAGGGGGAAAAGGAAAATAATAAAACTTGTCCACCAGATGACTTGTAAAACCTCAGAACAATATAAGGAGCCAAAAAAACAAGGAAGAAGTCAGTCCCTTCTGCACCAGGGAACTTCCTCCTCAAAATTCCAGTATGCAAATCTCACCTGCCCATCCCACCACCCCTGCAGACAGGCAGATCAAAAGGATGCTGGAAGCAGGAGGAGTTTATGAGGTGCACAGTGAGGGTTGAGGAGGAGCAGCTTTGGATGGTGACTGAGGTTTCTGCAGTGCCAGTTGATACATGAGCTGCTGGGTCCCAGTTCCAGAGGGGAAGCAACTTTTCCAGGAGGAGACCTTATCTGTCTCTGCAATTCACTGAAAGGAGGTTGGAGTGAGATGGGGGTTGGTCTCTTCTCCAGGGTTACCTGTGAGTTGACAAGAGGAAATGGCCTCAAGTTGCAGCAGGGAGGTTTAGACTGGATGTCAGGAAAAATTTCTTCTGTGAAAGAGTTGTCAGGCATTGGCCCAGGCTGCCCAGGGCAGTGGTGGAGTCACCATCCCTGGAGGGATTCAAAACATGCACAGATGTGGTCCTTAGGGACATGGTTGAGTGGCATGGTGGTGACAGGTTGATGATTGGACTTGATGATCTTAGAGGTCACTTCCAGCCTTAATGATTCTGTGATTCTGTGTGGCAGGAGTCAACAGTGTCCCATCAGCTGATGGAAGGGCAAAACCTTCCTCTTATCTCTGCTGCCAGGAATTAGGTCTTTTCCAGGTGACAATACCAACGAGACATGGCCTTGAGCAGCAAAAATAAGCATCCTGGCCAAAAAAATTCAAATAAAGATTTTAAATGATGTTACTGTCAATCAATGTGAATACAAGACAAAGTGTTTTCCCAGTTGAGGTGTCAGAGCACTGGCACAGACTGCCCAGAGAGGCTGTGGAGTCTCCTGCTCTAGAGAGATTCTAACCCCATCTGAACATGCTTCTGTGTGAGCTGGTCTAGGGAATCCTGCTGTGGCAGGGGGGTTGGACTAGATGATCTTTCAAGGTCCCTTCCAATTCCTAACATTCTGTGATTCTGTGAATATGGACATTTGAAATTGTAATTAATTGCTATCACTTAGGTATTCACAGCTGCATTTTTTGTTCTTTGGTTATTAGGAGAATATTCTTGGGTATTAGGAAAAATTTCTTCACTGAGAGTTGTAGCTATTGGCCCAGGCTGCCCAGGGAAGTGGTGGAGTCACTATCCCTGGAGGGCCTGAAAAGACATGTAGAGGTAGTGCTGAGGGACATGGTTTAGTGGTGACCTAGAAGTGTTGGGTTAATGGTTGGACTTGATGATCTTCAAGGTCTTTTCCAACCAAAACCATTCTATGATTTTATCCAAGCTGTAAAGACTTGAGCTGTAGGTTTGTTCACTGAGAACCTGGTTGACCACGTTTGTGCTGCAGGAGCACATCTGCCATCTGCCCCACAATGATGGATGCTTTTTAAGACCATCTTAAAGCCTCCAGGCTGTTTGGCAGGGACAAGCCCATTGAGTTGACCTCCTCTCCTTGCCAAAACACGGTGGCCACTTCCAACCTGTCTAGGGGGAAGGGTCTGGGGCCATGGACACTCCTGAACCTTGCATGAGAATCACCCAGGAGTGCTAATAATTTAACAGTGATGATAATTAGTGCCTGAACCCTGGAACTGTTTGATTTGCTGTTGAGACACAGCCTCAGGGCTTTTGCTGCAGCCCTACCCCAGGAAAGCATCTCAGAGGCTTGAAAGCATTTGAGCAGGTGTGAACTATTTTCCTGTGTTAGGACTAAGGGTTTGGTCTCAAGGTGAAGTCAGTGGTGGGGAAATCTTGCCCTGGTAACCCCAAAGGCCAGTCCAAACATATACTGTGCTCAGTGTCCAACACCAGGCTGGGTTCTCAATGAAGCCAGCAACCTCATGAACTCCTTCCAACACCTTGGGGCCAAATCCCAGAGAGATGTTAACTGCTCCTGCATGCCACCACACGTGTGCAGGAGCCCTGGGCTGGTTTGCCTGCAGACAAAGCTCACAAACCTCTCCTGAAGTCAGGGAACACTGGAGCCAGGCAGGAAAGCTGTGACTTCACCACTCCTGGGGTCTGGATGTGCAGGACCATCCCCAGGACTGCTTCTTGATGGGGATGTTCTGCCAGTGTGGGTGACCACAGTAAAGCCTTCAATGCCAAGATGTCTAGGCCATGACCCTGAAGGCTATGTGTAGCCCAGTCTACCCTTGGGGATGAGATGGCTTTGTATCCCTCCTGCCAAGTTGACACTGGAGTTGTCTTCTCCCAGGCAATGCTGGAGAAAGGTGATTGTTGGCCAAGCAGAAACTAGAGAACACTGTGTGTCTGTGCTGATGAGCTGCTTGATTTCTTCTGGGTCTATTTGTGGAATAACGTAGCTCAAGAGGGTGAGAAGTCAAACCTTGCTTCAGCTCTGCAGAGTTGAAGCCATCTCTTCCTGGAAAGCTAGAGGTTCCTGGGGAGAATGAAGAGTATCCTGACCCATGCTGCTCACAACACTTCTGCACACCAAGGGTTTGCTCCACACTGCCAAGTCACCACTAAACCATGCTCCTCAGCACCACATCTACACTTCTTTTCGATCCCTCCAGGGATGGTGACTCCACCATTGTCCTGGGCAGTCTGTTCTAAATTACCAGAATCACAAATGATAGTGGTGGGACAGGGCTGGAGACCATGTCCTATACTCTGCACAGGCCTGGGGGCCAACACAGCTTGACCCTAAAAAGGAAAAAGTAGTGAAAAAGACTGAAGTTCAGGTTCCTTCCAGGTGTCCATATGACCTGTCCCCCACAGGCAGCAGCTGCCTGGCCCTGCTGGGATGGTTTTGCTACCAGCATTGTGGATGGAGGAGAAACAGGATTGTCCTTCCAAGAATGAGAAATCTCTGCATGGTGGAGGTTGTAGCAAGATGGGGGTTGGTCTCTTCTCCCAGGTTACCAGTGAGAGGACAAGAAGAAATGGCCTCAAGTTGCAGCAGGGGAGGTTTAGATTGGATATCAGGAAAACTGATAAACTTGATAAACTTGTCTCTCTTCAACTGGGGAGCCCAGAACTGGACCCAGGACTCCAGATGTGGTCTCACTAGGGCAGAGTAGAAGGGAAGGAGAACCTCGTTCAACCTCGTGCTCACACTCTTATTAATGCACCCCAAACATCACACAGCATCACCACACAATGTTCCCACCACTCTCTCCATCTTTGCCATCATCTGCTGAAAAAGTGGTTAGGCATTGGCCCAGGCTGCCCAGGGCAGTGGTCCCCATGCCTGGAGGGGTTGAAGAAGCTCATAGATGTGGTCCTTAGGGACATGGTTGAGTGGCATGGTGGTGACAGCTTGGTAGTTGGACAAGGTCTCTTCCAACTTCAATGATTTTGTGATTCTAGGGAGCAACAAGTCCTTGGGGCCACCAAGAGAGAAGAAGTCAGGTCCTGCCACTCCACCAATGACCGTAAGGCAGAACCTAGGCAGCAAGCGCGCGTCTCTTCACCCCCTCCAAGAGGGAGCAGACATCTGCAGCGGGTTGGCTAATGAATACAAACGACTGGCCCGTGCCCCACCGGGAGGTCTTTAACACTTCACACGTCTCAGCGACGTTGAGTGATCATCTCCTGAAGCCTGCTGGGGGCAGCCCCTCCATCCCAGGGCCAGCAGCCTGGAGATGAATGACTGCCAAGAAGATAACGGCAGCGCAATCATTTTTCATCCACAGCTTTTGCTTAACCTCTCGTGAGCAAATCAGATTTCCCTGCCACCAACCCGGTGGTGGTACCTGCATTAAAGTATTGCTGGGTCAGGGAGGGGCACCCATGATTGATGTCTTCTCCTTGCTAATCAGATTCTGGGGCAGGCAGATATTGATGGGCTCCTGCCTTTGATCCATGGCTCTCGTGAGCCTTCATTCAATTACTGTCCCACAGAATGCAATTAGCAGGGCCACGAAGCCACGTGGGTCTCATAATCATGGCTCAGAGAGAAGATGAAGGGGCTGTCACCTGGAGGAATGTCGCCTGGTCGCACCTGGGGATCGGATGCACTGCGGTGTGTTTGGACAAAACACTGAGGAAACGTCAAGGAGGAAAGGAGAAACATCCTGTTTACCTCAGGAGGTTCCATCTTGCTTCTTCTCCATCACAGAATCACATAGAACAGTAGGGGTTGGAAAGGACCCGTGGGGATCTTCTAGGCCAACTTCTCTGTTGACCTCAGGGTCACCCAGAGCATGTTGACCAGGATCACCTCCAGCTGCCTTTGGAATCTCTCCACACAAGGAGACTCCACAACCTCTCTGGGCAGCCTGGGACAGCCAACACCCTCACTCCAAACAAGTTTCTCCTCCTGCTCAGGTGGAACCTCCTGGCTTCCAGTTGGTGCCCCGTGGCCCTTGGCCTGGCCCTGGCCACCACCGAGCAGAGTCTGGCCCCAGCCTCTTGCCCCCACCCTTCAGCTCTTGCTCAGCATTGAGCAGCTCCGCTCTGGGGCTGCTCTTCTCCAGGCTAAGCAGCCCCAGGGCTCTCAGCATTTCCTCCTGCCAGAGATGCTCCAGTGCCCTCAGCATCTTGGGAGCCTCTGCTGGACTCTCTCCAGTAGTTCCTTGTCTCCAACTGGGGAGCCCGGAACTGGACCCAGGACTCCAGATGTGGGGCAGAGTAGAAGGGAAGGAGAACCTCGCTCAGCCTGCTGCTCACACTCTTATTAATGCACCCCAAACATCACTCAGCATCATCACACAATGTTCCCACCACTCTCTCCATCTTTGCTATTGGCTTTGACCATCCTTGCCCTCTCCTGGTGTTGTGACTGCTCTGCCATGTCGCCCCCTCCAAGACCCAGTTTCACATCCCAAATCCTGTTGCTCCACCTCCTCTGTCTCCCTGCCCACATTTCTTCCCTTCTATGTAACGCTCTTGTGCTCATTCCTCTTGGATTCCATCCAGGCTTCTTGTCAGGGGAGGTGCAATCCCCTCTCTTTCTGCTTCACCTCCCTCACCCACCTTCATGGCAGGTCATGCTGTCTCCAGACTATCTGTTCCTCTCCCTGCTCATCTTTGTTTATCTCCTCTATCAACCTCCTTCACATGCACTCTCCAGGCATGTGATGACAACTGTCTCTACCATCTTTCCTCCTCCACTTTTGCTTTAAACTCTTGATTCCTGCAAACTTTGGTGGTCCTTCTGATCCAGTGTCCACCTGCCCACTCATTCCATCCACTCTGCTCTCAGGGGTGGGAAGATGTCCATTGAGGGTGGTCATATTCTCTCATCCACCTCACATGATCTTCCCTAACCTGCCAGAACCGCTTTTGACTTCTGGCAGAAGAAATTTGGCAAACCTTCCCCACTGCTACACCACCACCACCACCACCAGAGATCATGGTGATGTCAAGTGGGGAGAACTGACCACCCACAATGAGCAGAGTGAAGGCAGGAGGGTGAGAGATGTCAGAGCTAAGTGCAGGGTCATGCACCAAGCAAAGAACCCTTCATCTCAAAATGGCCAGCAAGAAGAAAGACCTGGATGTGGTGATCACTGCCTACAACAAAACAATTCTGTCCTAGCACTCAATGAGGGTGTTTAGTATCTGGGGAGGCATTTCCAGTTGAGACAGTGAAGCATGAATGCCCAAGTACATGGCAGTCTTGGCAGCTCCTTCCAGCACGCTCCTTTTTGGTCCAACTTTTTGAATCAGAGTCTCAGATGGGAACATGTATGGGAGATGGGAACAAGACAATGGAAAGGAACAGGGATCCTAAAGCCCCTGAGCTTTCCTGGGCAGGGAAAATCTCACCTGAGAAGACAGGTTCTCTGTGTACACAGGTTCTCAGTCTCTTGTTCTTATCTCTACACAGAACAAGAGAGACAACACCAAGGAAGGTAAAGAGCTAAGACTGTTGAAGAAGAAGAGGTGACACAAAAACAAGCAAGTGCAAACTGGTCTCAAATAAACACTGGTAGGACATGAGACAGACTTTGAGGTATCTGAGAAGTGTGATGCTGGGAAGGCTTTCAAATAGGTGACTGGGAACAGAATCCTCACTCCTGGAGGTTTAACTATGACTGATATCAATTTAACACCACAGGATCTAGTGAGATCAGCCCAACACCTCCAAGAAGAAAATTCCCAGGCAGAAGCTTTGAGGTCTGATGTGAGCCCAAGTCTTTTAGGCAGCATTCTCTTGCCTGTGTGGAAGGACCTACATCTGACCTGGTCAACCTTTGGAGCCAATGAAGAGAAGTGGATGTCTGGGCCATTATAGGCTAGTGCTTAAGCGGTCTAGGGGTTGGTTGGGAAGGTTTGGGCTCCCTTGCAGCCTCCTGCCTGCAGCCACCACCTCAACTCAGAGCTCAGCCACCACTCAAGGAGGTGTTTTTTCTTGTTGCATCTGCTGTATCTGTTTTCCAAAGAGCTGATTCCCAAACCCACAAGCAACCACAAGCAGGGAGGTTACTTCCTCCTCTTTTCTCCAAGGCAGGTGAGACAAATACTTCTCAACAGATATTCCTGAGCACTTATTTCCTCCTGTCTCTGTCCTTTCTTGCCTTCACCCTGATTCACCTCTTAACCTCCTTCCTTGATGAGATTGGCTGAGGTTGCAGGAAAGTGAAGTTGACAGATGAACCTGTCTCCAGCCCATGGGATGCTCCTCCTTAAGGGAGTTGGCTTCAGCTGTAATGGGACTGGAAGATGCCTGCATCAAGCTGTGAGTTTGCTGTCTCATCATGTCCAACATACATGACAGTTGTCAGTCTGCATGCTCAGTACCTCCAGTACCATGATCTGCCTGGTGTCACCCTGGCACAGAGTGGGACCTGAGTGGCTGAGTATCAGCTCTGTTGGACCAGGCCTAGTGGTGACAGTGACAACTAGGTTGAACATAAGTCCACAGTTACTGTCCTTAAGAGCACAGCAAACCACACTCTGGGAGTTGTGTTCATACTGCATAGTCAGAAAGTGTTCACTGGGAGGGCAGTGCAACCCTGGGACAGGCTACCAAAGAGGTGGAGGATGTCCTTCCTTGGAGGTTTTTCAAGACTCAGTCACACAAGACCACAACCATCCTGATCTAGCATTAGTAACAGTCTTGCTTGAAGTAGGAGGCTGGCCTAGAGACCTCCAGAGGTCCTGTCCCACTGGAGAGAGCAGGAGCATCTCTAGGTCCAAGCATGTTAAGGTCATGCTGGGTCTTCTTTCTTGTGGTGTCCTGCAGAACCCACAAAGCAATGCTGATGGTGATAACAAGCTAGACTTGACACTTGGCCTCCATCCCATCTGTGTGGAAACACAAGGCAGGGAACCACCACGTGGAGATGTTAAATCCCAGTGCAGACACTCAGGACCCAAGAAGATGACAAAAGGAGAAACTCTTATTTTAAAGATGAGACATGGACAACCAAAGGGAGCAACCCAAGGGCTCAGGGCATGCTCCCTGCATCCACCCAGTGCCATGGCATCAGGACAGGGTGTGAGTGGAGGTGTGGGGCCATGTCTTGCCCCCTCAGCTGCACTGTCCCAACTTGCTCTTCTCCAGAGAAGCCTGGGCATGTTCCTGGGGAGGGAGTGCTCCAGGGACTGCTCCTCAGATGGACTGGGCTACATTTGGCACCATCCTCCAACACTGGCCTTGCAACATGTCTCCAGGTCTGGGACAACAGGCTTGCTGCTCTGGCAACCCCTTACATGAGCTGAGGGCAGGGTTGAGGCTACCTGGAGCAAAAGGCTTGGTGGTATGGAGACAGCTGAGTGGCTCTGGAGATGTGGTGAGGTTTGGCCTTGCTTTGTGCACTGCTTTAGGAGCAGGCAGAGCCTCACCACATCGCAGCTCTTGGTCTTTGGTGGAACATCACTGCACACTGCAACATCCCACACCCATGTCCCAAAATGTACCTGTGGCTGCAGCTCACTGATCCAGTGGCTGTGATGGTCCAAGAAAGTCTCTGCTCACCATCTCTCATTGAGCCCTGTGGCGCTGAACCACAACTCAGACCCATAGGTGCTGTGGAACATCTCTGGTTCTCCAGCCTGGCTATGCATCTCCTATATCTGGGTCCTGAGCATGCAACATCCAGTCATAGAATCACAGAACAGTTTGATTGGTTTCAAGATCATCTAGTTCCAACCCCTTGCCATGGGCAGAGACACCTTCCACTAGACCAGGTTGCTCCAAGCCCCATCCAGCCTGGCCTTGAACACTTCCAGTCTACTCTTAGTGCTGCTCAGTACTTAAAATACACCAGGCCAAGGGGTCCAGAGCTAAAGTTAAAGCCCTAAACCCAGGGACTTGGCATGGAGATGTCCCATGGGAGCAGACATCAGCCTGATCCAAGGTGCTACACCAGCTGTTATGTCTCTGGGTGGTCTGGCTGGGCTTGGAAGGAGACTTCACGCATTTTTGGGGTCCCACCTGGATGTGCTGTCAGGCAAGATGACACTTTCCTTTTTGTTCATGATTGCCACTGCCAGACAGCACCCAAGGATATTATCAGAGAATCACAGAATCATTTAAGTTGGAAAAGACCTTCAAGATCATTGAGCTCAACCCTTAACCCATCACTATCAAGTTCATTTTGAGGAAGACAGATTCCATCTGGAAGGTTATCCTCTTCTGCCATGTGTGCAAGTCCAAATGCTCCTGGCAGAGCTTTAGTTAGAAACAAGCACCAGGGAGCCCTTCTCCTCCCCACCACAACCATTAACAGGTGGGACTCCTTTAGAGATGTAAACCAGAAGGGATAAATGGCTTTAAAAAAGGGCCTGAGAGGAATTCATGGAACACAATCCACCCAGGATCCTTTTACAGCTGCTGCTTCCCAAGAGGGAGTCTCCCAGCCCATGAACATTCCCAAAACCCTTTACTCCCACACCCCAAATCACATCCACCTGCCTCAGCCCTTCCACCAAACCTCTCCATCACCCTTTCCATGGGGGAGAGACCTCCGAGTCCCTTCCCCCAGCCTGGTGTGCTCAGCACCCCCCAGGCCCATGGAGATTAGGCTCTGTTGTGGGTTGCATGCTAACATCTCCCACTCAGCCAGCTTTTAATTAACATGTGTCACATTGATTTTGGATCATTTTCATTTCCTAATCCACATGGCACATGTGGTACCAGGTCAAACATCTGAGAGAAAGTCTAAGTGCAGGTTCAGCACCAGGGCTGGGAGGTATTTGGGATATCTACTATCCTAAGGCTGTTTGGGCCAGAAAAACACAAATCAAACCAAAAGAATGCTAATATAATTATCAGTTTGGAAAGGATGATAAATACCATGAAAGCAAACACACAAAGTGAGCAGCCAAAAAGACTTCCCACAGAAAGTTAAAGCAACCCCCAACTACCCATTACCTCTGCTCTAACCTCCAAAGCCTTAATTCCTTCTCAGGATACATTCCCCATCTGAAAACCTTGATGGAATCAATGGGAATGAGGCAAGCTACATCTTCAACTCCAAGCTTGGCTTTAATCATGCTCATTTAGGGCAGAACCCAATTAAAAGAGTCACCAAATGAGCCAAACCTTGCCTTTAGCTCAGGGCCTGACAATGCAAGGAGGAGCGTGGGAGCCAGGTCTCATTATCCCCATGGGACAATCCCTCAAATCTGGGTGTTTTCAGCAGCAGATTTTGGCTGCTTGTACAAAAAAAAACCCCAAACATGTTGAATTCTGGGTTTTTTTAGGGGGTTAAGATATTTTTCCTAGTGAAGTGAAGGTAAGGCAACCCCTTTTGCAGTGATGCACACAGCCACGGCGAGCCCAGGAGCTTCTTTCACCAGTTAGATGTTGTATTGTTTTAATGGCAGTTACAGAAGGATAAATGTACAGTGGAAATCAACATGCTAATTCCTAACTCAATTGGAACCTGGAAACCATGCAGTCCAGTTTTGGGTTTGGTTTTTTGTGTTGTTTTTTTTTTTCTTTTTCCATCAGTCCATCTCTTTTGTTTCTCTTTTCATCAGTAGCTCTGCTAGTGAGTTTTAAGGAAAACAAGCCAAAAAAAAAAGTTCCCTTTAAAGTTAAACCTAATTTACTACATTTCTTTCCCCTTATTGTGCAACCACTTGTGCAAAAAAAGCTGTTTTCACCACATTAGTTTACAAAATCACATCCTTCCCCCCCCAGATAAACAAAATAAGAGGCGGCAACAGAAGCAGCCCATGGCCAGGGAGGGATGGGGTTGAGGGTGCAGAGGTGTTGGCATCTCAAAATAAAAGCAGAGGGATAAGCCATGGCAGAAAGCAACTTGGTGCAGGCTGGATTCCAAAAGCCCAACCCTGAGCTGTCCATGGAGATTTTGGGGTGCTGCCCCCCAAACTCTCAGAGCTGCTGGTGTGGGATGGGTGCTGGCTCTGCCCAAAGCTCTCCCAGCCCAACCCTGGGGGCAAGAGAAGGTCTTGAGCCCAGAGCAGCAGAAGCAGCAGCTTTGGAGATGAAGCAGATCGACTGGTCCCCGGGTCACAGCCTCAGGCTCCCCCTCTCCATCCAGCATTTTTGGGGTGAATCTCACCTAGAATATGATGTATTTGGGTTGCTTCCCTCAAAGACACAACCTTCTCAGCTTACAGCTGTCCATCTTGAAGTCATTTGCAAGGAGATTGCTTTTGCAGTTGTGCTCTCTGGGAGCTCCCCGGCAGTGTGATGAACACACAAGGGCTTTGGGTACCACAGAGCCATAGGGAATGGGGCACAGAGACCACCAGCATCCCCACAGCATCTGAGGGATGGGACATGCATCTAGCCAGGGCATGAGAGGGTGGCTGAGGGTGGCTCAATGTTCCAAACCACTTGATGCTTCAAGAAAGTACTAAGCCCAAGCCAGAAGGAGAGAGAAAAGCCAAATTAAGGTGTGGCAGAGAAGTAGGACATGACCAAGGGTAAAGTCGTCTCTGCCTGGGGTGTGAAGGGCTGCTGGAGGGACACCTACCACAAACCTCCCTCACCTGCCACTTCCCATCATTGCTACCTCGAGGGGTAAAAAATTTTACCCTAAAACCAGCTTCAGCACCAGACCAGCCAACAGCAGCTGATGCCACCAGAGCAACCTCACTTTCATCTCAACCTCTTCTTTCCTCCCAGCATCTCGCAGAGAGTTTGGGGTCAGCATCCCCATGCCCACTCCTTCTGCCCAAACCTCCACTTTTTGAAGCAGCATAAAAGCAGCCAATTTTTGGGAAAACAACCCCAGACTAGCCCCTCAAAATGAAGCCCCAGCCTTCTTCTCCCTCCCTGCACCAGAACCTGGAGCTGCCTTTGGATGGACAACAAAGTGCAAAAAATTGCTACAAGCATCTGACCTGAACTCCAGCTCCAAGAATAAAACTAAAAAAACAAAAAAGGGAAAAAAAAAATCTCCTTTTCTCTCTCTCTCTCCCACTCATGCCCACAGGACAATGTCTAACAGTATACCACCCCCCCTGATCTGTAGGAAGGGCTTGAGCTGCAAGTAAGCACTTCAGAGACCTTCTATAGAATGATTCCCAACCCTGCACAACCCCTGAAGATGACACAGATGTGCATATGCTTCTCAGGAAGCCAGATTTGTCTATTTGTTGTTAATATCTTTGTTTTTCTGGCTGGTGCTTATCTATTCTGGCTGGGAGGGGAATAACTCAGTCTTTTCTACAGAAAAAAAAAGGAAAAAAGACTTTTTTCTTCAAAAAACAAACCACTAAGGAAGGCTCCATGTATGTCCATGGAGGTGTTAATAGCAGCATCACTTGGTTTGGGGGTTGCACATCTGTGGGTTCTGCCCCTGTTTCTCACCCCTCTATAATGAATTGATAGCAACCTTTCCCTCAAAAGCCATCCCAGTATTGGAAGATCCTGACTGTTAGTAAGAGCTTTAGAGGGGATTGGAAATCTCTTCCAGGGCTTTTTAAGCATTCTGTTGAAAAGATTAATTTAGATTTTGAAGGGATGGAACTGGAATCCCCCAGAACAAAAAGTTAATTAAGACCAGAGCACCAAAATGCCATTTTTCATCCCTGGGCTGTGACTTGTGGTTAAGAGCTTGACCTTCTGAAATCAGAACCTCTCCCTGAATCTCTCCCTTGGCTGAGGCTGACTTGTCCAGCAGCAAATCCTGAATGCCAGAAGCCAGTTTGCAGGATCCCAAATCCAGCCAGTTTGCAGGATCTAGGCCTCTCTGAGCAAGAGCTTCAGGGAGTGAGGAACCCCATCCCGGGCAGGCATGGCAACGCTGGGTCACTCCTCTCTTAACTAGAGCTTGGTGGAGATGGACAGAAGAGTCCAGATGTGGAACGGGGAAGGCTGGGAGCTATCTGGAGCATCCCAAACAAGGTCTTGCCCCAAGCCTCAGCTACTTTGGGGATTTTATGGGGGGTATATATTGTGCAATGAAATACAGGGGTCATCTCCTGGGGGAAAAAATGGAGTGTCGAGGTGGTGGCAGCAGCTGGAGCCTTTGTTTTCGGCTCACACCACCAGCAGCACAAAGCTCCTTCCCCATGGCTTGGGTACCAGAGGTGATGTTGCCCAGTGATGCCTCCTCCTCCTTCCTTCATCCTGCACCTAGCACAGAGGAGAGGAAAATCATCCTGGCTGCCAGCAGCTGGCCAAAGTGGTTACCAGTGGTGTTTGACAGTCAGTCCATCCTCCCCCTAAGAAAAACTGGAGGTGCCCAAGTGCCTCATTTGTCATACTTGCTGATGCTCAACAATGCCATTCCAGTATCTTTAGCAGCTTGATTCCAAAGGATTTTAAAGTGCTTGTTACTATTTCATGGCCCTTAACTGTGGATTGAAGCTTCCTCTGTTACCATCAGGTAGTTGGGTTGTGTTTTGATCTCCATCCTCTGAGCAGGAGCTCAGGTCTGATGTTTAACCAGCTGATCCCACCTGCTTTTGTCACCCTCTTCACACTCTTGTCCCCATGTCTCTCCCATGATGGCATCACCAAGGGATGAAGAGGAGGAATAAAAGTGCCCTGTGGTCCTGCAGCTGATGGGATACATCTTGGCTGGAGGCCTGAGGGCTCCTCCCCTGCTGCCAGGACCATCAGGAGCAGCCTGCTTCCTTTCCTCAGGAGTTTGATGAGGAAGAGTTTCCTACCAGACTCTGGCAAGCTGGGCAATTTTCCCATCTTGATTGTGCAGGGTTTGAGATGCCAAGACTGAGCTCAGGATCTCATGGGACTCACAGGGGCTGTGGTGAAGCCATACACAGGTCCAAGATTTTGGAGAGCAGGAAAGAGGTCAACAGCAGGGAATGGACCAAGTTCATTCTCACTTGTCCCTCTGAAAGGCTTCACTGGTCCTAGGGAGATGTATCTACAAAGATGATCCCTTTCTGACACCAACTTTTATTCAGTTGTTTTAGTTTCTTTCTCCATCCTTCTTACACATACCTCAAAGAGGCATTAAGAAGAAAGTAACCTCTGATTCCACCCCAAAACAAGGAACCATAAGGCCAGGTTTGGTTCTTCCCTTCTTATTAATGAAAATAATCCACTGGTCCTCATGGCTGGAGACTGCTGGGACAGGAGAACAGCCCCAGAGGGTCACTGCTGACAATGTGCCTATCTACTTTCAGGGTCATTTAACTCATGCCCTTATCAAAAAGAAAACAGACAAGAAAAAGTATTGCTGAGGAACGAGGAGGGAAGATAAAGCACCATCCCATTGGTGCTTCTGGAGCTGGAGTAGCAGAAGAGCTCCTCAAGCAAGACACAGAGCAAAAAGGGACTGAATGAACCAAGAAAGTGCTGCAGCCCTTCTCCAAACACCACACAGTGATGTTCAGACCAGCTCTGCCCCTCCAGGGCTCCAGGAGCCTCTGCCAAGGGAGGGGAAGGGGAAGGAACCTCAGCTCTGCAGGTCAGCAAAGCTGGCAGAAGTGGAGCTGAGGACCCACCACCTTCAACCAAGGGTAGGTAGGAAATGGCCACAGCTCATGTTCCTGCTGAATCAGCACTGTCAGGGCTTCACCAGCCACCATGAACATTTTCCTTCCCTTTAACATCATGGTTTGGGAGGAAGTGGAACCAGCTGGATTAGCTTTCATCTGCAGTAATTAGAGTCAAAGGGGTAATGAGAAGATAAGGATGAAAGTCCCTTCTCTTTGTAAGCTGAACCCTGAGACTGAACTCCTGTTGGTAGCATTACCATTCTCCTTGAAGGCTTCCTTGATTTGAGTGAAGGATGTTTGGGCACCTTCAGAGCACAGAAGAATGTTGTCCAGAGGCACTTCTGAGCTGGGGGTTTTTGAGCAATGCTGCTCCACGGGGAATCTCCTGCTGCCTTCACTTCAAGGTTCTCCAGGAGGTTCCTCCTCGTGGTGCTGGCCAGCAGTGGGTTTGCAGTGCTCCTCCTTGGGTGCAAGCAAGAGTTGCACTGTGTCAGGAGGAGAGGGAAGATGGGACACCAGCATGGTGAAGAGGTGCAAAGAGAGGAAAAAACCTTGAGAGGTTGCCCTGGAATTCAGGAGAACCTTTGCACCATCCCTGCTGAGCATCTTTCCTCTCTTGCTACCCAGCCATGCTGAATGTGAGCATCACCATCCAGGGAACCAGTGCTGCAGGACACCCTTGGTGATTCCCTTCTGGCTTTCCCTTTCCATATCTAATTAAGGGGGAAGCTATCAAAGCCCTTCTACATTCAGTGCAGCTCCAAAAAACACCAGCAGGTCCTGGAGGAGGAGCTCTGGGGGTGGCTATGTTGATCACAGACACATGGCAAAGGGTCTGCAGGGATCTGCAGCCTAAGGTGGAAATCAGCCCTTCCAGGAAGAAGAGGAGGAAAGGTGGGAAATCATTTTACCTCTTTTCCTACCTAAATCCAATATGGAAGCTGGCAAGACACACTAACAGGTGACCCTCTTCCTAAAGGTGTGCTCCTTGAACCAGAGCCCGGGAGAAGAACCTGAAACCACGGCTCCTCCCTCTGGTTTTAGTCTCCTCCCTCTGTTTTTAGTCGCAGTTCCTTCTGCAACCGAAGAAGTTATCCAAAGGAAGTCAGACCTATTCTTCCTGTTTGGCTTTCCAAACAAAGAAACAAACAAACAAAACCCCAAAGAAAATAGTCTGGGTGTGAACTTCTCTCACAGGCTTCAGGATTTACCACCGCTTTCTAAACCCCTGAAAATAGGAGCTTATACCAGAGGACTCCTGACCCCACAAGAAGTGTTGCCAGTCTTCCCTGGGCTTGTTGAAGGAGGAACTGTTGGTCATCAGGGGGAGGTTTCATGATTACTATACAGGCTGCATAAAAAAATACATTATATTCTCTCTGAACAAGAATCCCAAAGTCCAGGCATCTGGAAGGCTGCGGGCACAGGTGAGGAGGAGGAGGAGGAGGAGGAGGAGGAGGTTCCCCCAGCTCCCTTTCACGAGTGATGGCTGTTGATGAGGCTGCGGAGCTGCTTGGCCACGGTGTCTATCAGCTTCTGCTTGTCCCTCTCGTTCTTCCGGAACTGGGCAAACACGTTGTTCTTCCTGCTGGTGTCTCGCATCCTGCGCAGAGCAGAGACAGGTTAAGGGCACGAGCGCTCGACCTCGGGCCCCAGCCCCGCCAGGACCTTGCGTGGCGAGGGCCTGCCTCCGAGCTCTGAGAGAGGAGGGGATGGCATCTAAAGGCTCTACCCTGCTTTTGATCTCCTACTTGGCTAAAGATGGGCACCCCAAGCCATGGGAAGGCTTCACACAAGTTGGCGTTTTGGCTCTCACCTCCCCCCTCCTGCCCCAGATCCCGATCAAGGTCACTGTTGGGTCTATCACTAATGCCAACATGCCTGAAACCCTAAAGCTTCTCCTTCTCCCCTTCCAAACAGCTTTTGCTACAGCCCCATGTCACCTTCTGAGGTGGTGGATGACTATGTTATCATGTTAGGAGGAGGTCATTAACAACATTAGCATCACATCCACAGCGTTACAGCTTCTCGTTGGAGATGGTGCCTTGCATGCAGCCAAGAGGTGAAGCTTTGGCAGCAGCCAGAAAGGTTTGATAGTTGTGAACTTCACGTGTTACACAACATAATACAATATAATTGATATTAAAGGAAGGAATCCAGCACTGGTTTCCACAAGTTAAAACAAATCTCCTTCAGATTTGTCTCCCTGAGGTCTCCAACAAGCCAGAGGCAAGAAGAGCAGGTGGTGGGATGGGACCTACAGGTGAAGCTGATGCAGCTCTATCTCTCTCCACCATGCAAAGCTGAGGCTTCATGCACGCTTGGCATTCACAGGTGAGTGTTTTAAGGAGGGACAGGTGCTGCATCCTCCAAGAGCAAGGTTTAGGCAAGCAGGGCATGTGCTGGGAAGGGACACCACTCTACAAAGGGCCAACCCTTCAAGAGCTCCTGCAGGTATCAGGCACAGCATCCAACCTGCTGGTTGTCCGCTCCTTTATAATACCACAGTTGGTAAAGGTTTTCCCCTTAAAGCAGATCTGGCAGAGGTGGGAGGCTCTGGAGGAGTCACATAAGCCTGTGGTTTTGGTTTTGGGGACCTAAATGAAGCAGTAAAGTGACTGGGACACTGGAGGTTGACACTTGCTCAACTCAAGGGGTTTTTGAGTAAACTGAGCACAAATCAAACCTCTGAACCTATTGAACTCATTAAAAACAACAAAAAAACTAAGGTTTTTCACGCTTCAATCTTCCCAAAGAGCCACAGGGAATCTGAAATGTTCCCAAAAAAATCCAGCTTGGAACTGGAAACAAGGACTTGATCCCAAAGGCTAATTTGCTGAAGTTACAAGTGCCCAAAGACAAAGGATTACACTCAAGCTGCTGTAACTAGATAGCTTGGAGCAGGTTTAGTCACCAAAATAAGGATTATCTTTTTTCTTTCCCTATTTTTTCTAACCAAAGCTGGTTGCCAGCTGCTCCATGAGGAGTTGGACTCAATAAACCTTGTGGGTCCTTTCCAACTCGGGATATTCTATGATTCTATGATTCAGTGTTTCTGAGTCACCCAGGCTATAGGAGTCCCAATAGCATGGATTTGGGGAATAACCACTCCCCTGTAGGACACCTCTGGCTCCAGAAGGTCTCAGAGCACTTTTCCAGGAGGGCTGACAGTTCTGTTTCTGTCTCACAGGGTCATCAAAAGTTGATCTGCATCTTCAGAAATCTCCACCCATAGCAGTACCCATCACCCTCCACCGCTGCCTGCTGCAGGTACCTCCAGATAACACCCTGGGAACCTGCAGCAGAGCATCCTCTGTCCTCAGTCTTCTCACCCTGGGCATGCTCAGAGCATCTCCCATTCCATGGGACCTGCTCAGGTCCATGAAATGTTTTTGAAGTAATATATGTTACATGAAGGAAAACTTTGGCATGTCTTTGGACAATTGAATGTTTGACAGCACAATGGCTCATGGCTTTAAACTAAAAGATGAGACTTAGGCTAGAGAGAAGGAAGAAAATCTTCACATTGAGGCTGGTAAGACCCTACCCCAGGTTGCCCAGAGAGGTGGGAGATGTCCTATTCTTGGAACCATTGCAGGTCAGGTTGTCTGGGGCTCTGAGCAACCTGCTCTAGTTGCAGGTGTCCCTGCTGACTGCAGGACTGGATGATTTTTAAAGGCCCTTTCCAATCCAAGGCAGTGTATCATCCCATGAAGACGAAAGAAGCTGCATGGATAAAGCTACTGGATCAGGATGAAAAAGCAGCCAGAGCACTGATCTCACATCAAACCCAACACAGGCAGATCTGTTAAACTGGGGACATGTGTCTGGGAGGATTGGGAGCTGCTGGTATCTTCAGACATCAAGTGAATCCTAGAGTCATAGAATTGTTTCATTTGGAAGAGACTCTTGAGATCATTGAGTCCAACCATTAACCTACCATTGTCAGGTCACCACTAAACTATGTCCCTCAGCACTACAGCTACATGGCTTTTAAACCCCTCAAGGGATGGTAACTCTACCACTGCCCTGGGCAGCCTGGGCCAGGCCTTGACAATCCTTT
This sequence comes from Galbula dea, assembly GCA_013399015.1. NCBI lineage: Eukaryota > Metazoa > Chordata > Aves > Piciformes > Galbulidae > Galbula > Galbula dea. Next base: position 151,441 of record VWZX01001541.1, read on the forward strand.
TGGGGAAGAATTTTTTCCTAATATCCAATCTAAACCTCACCTGGCACAACTTGAGGCCATTTACCCTTGTCCTATAGCTTGTTCCTTGGGAGATCAACACCCATCTGGCTCCAACCTCCTTTCAGGGAGCTGAAGAGAGTGAGAAGGTCTCCCCTGAGCCTCCTCGTCTCCAGGCTAAACAACCCCATGTCCTTCTTGGAGTGAGGAGCCCAAAACTGAACCCATAATCTGCTGCATCCAGCCACCAAGATTAGCAGGTTTGGAAGAGGGAGGTGATGCTTTCAAGCAGGTGAGCAGGTCTGTGGAGGATTGATGTTTTAATTTCTTTTAAGCTGTGCCTGCAGAGCCCTGGGCCAGCCCAGCCCAGGGTTGTAATGTGGTCCTTGTGCGTTAGCACAAGAATTAAGAGGAAGGGAAAGAGAGAGCTCAGTGCTGTCCCCACCCCCGTCAACAAACACCACCTTCAACAGAGCCAAGCTTTGTTTAAATTAATCTATAATGGAAAGGAAAAAAAAGAAGCAAGAGAGTAAAAGCTCCTCTTTTAGCTCTAATTAGTGCATTTGAGACGATTAAGTTACCAGAGGGAACCATTTCAAAGCCAGCTTGAGCTCAGCTTGTTTAGTGTTCCATTTAAATCAGACAATCAAGTCACTGCCAGGTGAGGGTCAAAGCCCAAGCAAGCAGCATACTTACACTCGTGATATCCTATGAGAGATGTGGGATTAGGGAAAGAGATAAGGGTGAAAACAGGTTACAAAACCAACCAGAGGAGCAGAATTCCCACGTCACCTTGTCAGCCAAGCTGGGAGAAGGTTGGGGAGGTGGGCGAGGGGAAGGGAGGAGAAAGGAGAAGAGAGGACATGCCTCAAGCTATGGCCAGGACAGGGCAGAGTCTTGGGGAAGCTGGGGGATAATGCACAGAGACCCTCAAAGGGCTTGAAGCCCAAGTGAGGAGAAGGCAGAGGCCACTGGAGCATGCCGGTGAAGGCATGCAGGAGATGCCATCCTGGTGATGACACGGTGTTGATGACATGTGGGTGACACCATCCTGGTGATGACATACTAGTGATGAGATACTGGCAATGAGATGCTGGTGATGACATGTTGATGATGCCATGCCAGTGACACCATCCTAGCAATGCCATATTTGGCAATGCCGTACCAGCAATGCCATACTGGTGATGCCATACCAGTAATGCCATCCTGGCAATACCATGCTGGTGATCCACCCTGGCAATGCCATACCAGTGATGCTATCCTGGCAATACCATGCTGGTGATGCCATCGTGGCAATGCCATAGCAGCAATCACATCCTGGAAATGCCATACCAGTGATGCCATCCTGGCAATACCATGCTGGTGATGCCATCGTGGCAATGCCATAGCAGCAATCACATCCTGGCAATGCCATGCTGGTGATGTCATCCTGGCAATGCCATATTTGGCAATGCCATACCAGCAATCCCATCCTGGCAATGCCATGTCATGATGGTTATACCACGTTGGCATTGCCACACCGGTGAAGCCATTCTGTGAGGATGTGGGTGATGCAAGTGCCAACCTGGTGACTCCACCAAGGTTGCCTCCAGAAAGAGAGTTGGATATGTGAAGATGGCCTTCACATGTGATCCCTTTTTGCTGTTTTCAGTTGGAGGGTCCTACAAAGATCATCTACTCCAACAGCCTGACCATTTCTTCTTCACAGTGAAGCACAAAGACCTCAGCCACCTCAAAGCATTTCGATACAAAACCTGGACCTGACCTTAGTGGGATGAAATAGGAATTTTCTATTTGAGCTCTCACTGTCCACCCAGGGGTGAAATCTTTGCTCCTTGGATCACCAGGAGCCTCCTGCCCCATCCCAGCACCATACATGATGGAATGAGCTGCTCAAACCCTTGCTTGCCCAAAGTGAGATGGAGGTGAAAACTATCCTGAGTGGCTGGACCCACACTCACTTTTCCAGCAGGATGAGGGCTGTCGTCGGGTTCACCCGGAGATACTTGCACGTGGGTTGTCCATAGTCAGCCAAATACGTTGACCAGTCCCACTGGATGAAGAGATCTAAGAGCTGCAGCAGCCAGGGGAAAGAGAAAAACAAAACAAAACAAATAGAAATAAGATTTATAAAAGCTGGCAAGAGAGAAAGTGTTTTATCTGAAAGCTGGCAAAGATCCTGGGCAGGTGACATTAGCCACAAAAAAAGGGTTTAAAGTCTTTATATAAAAATTTATTTGCTACCATTCTGCTAATATCTCACAATCAAATTATCCATATTTTAATAATTAGTAGTATTTCATATTAATTATGTCCAGTTCTATTAATTAGCCACACTCCTGCTACATTATCTCTATTCCGTGGGTGAACAGGGGATAGGAGGATTGAGACGCTTCAAAGAGGTGGGTGGCAAAGAAGCCCAGTGCCCTGATGTCCTCAGCTACAGCAGCAGGTCACTTGTGGGGTTGAAATCACTGTGAATCTCTTCTGCCCCTACATAAAACCCCCAGCATCATTTGAAGCATGACACAAGGTATTCTCATCACACTTGCTCCATCTCAACATGTTTTGAGTGCTTTGTAAGTTGGAGCTCCCCAGGGAGGTGTGGGACCCATCCAGGAGCTCAGGGGTGAAAGTAGCTACCAGAGGTGACTGGTGGTAAAACCCAGGTGGTTTCCAGACGTTTGTAAGAGAAACCATCGGCCCTTGTCAGCAGTGGAAAGAAAAAGGGGATTAATTCAACTGTCTGGGACAGACCCCGCTCCACACCTCCAAAACTGGCACCTGAAAGCCTTCACCTCCACAAAGGACCCCCTCAGTGCCCCCACTCTCCCATGTAACTCAGGTGAAAGATGAACAAACCACAGCCGAGGTTTCCTAAATGTCCTCTTCTACCCCACCTTTCACATCCTTACTTTCCTTAAAATCCAAACAGCAGCTCCCACATCTTTCCCACACAAGAACCTCCTCACCCCTAAGAGGACTTGCCTCTCCACCCACCCACGAGAGCAGACTGAGGTCATCCAAGATGCTGCCTTCATCTCCATCATCTACAACAGGTTAATTAAGAGCGGCTGCATTTTCCCCCGACCCCAGCCTTCTGCCTCGGAGAGCTGCTGTGACCACTCTATTGCAGGACAGGCTGCCAAGCGCGTAGACATCTTCATCGCCCTCCTCCTCTGCGCGTCCCGGCGCCCACCGCTGAAGAAGGACCATCCCGCGGCCAAGCGAGGACCATAGAGGGCTCATTGTCCCCACGTCTCCATGGTTTCTCCTGGAACCTCCAGCACTGTTTAACAACGCATCCCACCCCGCCAAGAAGGGGGATTTAGCTCCTCCGAGACCTCAAGGTTCAAACCAAAAATGGGCAACAAGATTCTTTTGGATTATGTAGGTCAGGGCAAAGAAAACAAACTGTCAGGAACAATCCCCGGGGCTGGCAGGGGGGAAGGATTAGCCAGGACCTAAGAGGGCTTTTCCAACCCGCGGTCCCGCGCGGCTTTGTACGGCCAGTCCATTGTGTTAACTACAAACCCGAGTTGAACATCGTTGGCAGGAGGGGTTGGGTTGGTTTTGTGTTGGTTTGGGGTTTTTTTTTTCCCCCCTCCTCAATGGGGCACCTTCAAGAGACAACCTTAAATATGATTTCACAGGCTCTTTTCATGCGGCACAGCAGGGCCAAAACGCTTCCAACGGCTTTGGCGGCTGCTAGGGGATGGCCTCCAGTGTTCCAAAGTCCTCTTGCTGGTGGCCCTGGGGGGATGAACGTGCCTCTGGTGAACCATGAACAAAGCAGCACGAGTTAGGGGCATAAAAAAAGTGGGTGGCTGGACCATCGAGGAGCCAGGTAGCCATTCATGGGCAAGGTGGAAATAAAGCCCCCAGCAGAAAAGAAAGGAAGAAGAACCAAAGTAAAAAGATGGAGATTTGAAGTGGATTAGGAGAAGATGACATTAAAAGCATCAGGTGTCATAAACAGGAGGCTGATGGGGCAGCAGAGATTCAGGGAACCATGCAGGAGTTCAGGGGATGGGTAAGGAAAGAGCTGGTGGGGGGTGGTCTCTTCTCCAAAGGAACAAGTGATAGAATAAGAAGAAACAGCCTCAAGTTGCACCAGAAGAAGTCTAGGTTGAACATTAGGTACAATGTCTGCCTGGAAAGGGTTGTCAAGGCCTGGTCCAGGCTGCCCAGGACAGTGGTGGAGTTACCATCCCTAGTGGGGTTGAAAATCCATGGAGATGTGGTTCCTGAAGGACATGGTTTAGTGGTGACCTGGCAGTGCTGGTTAACGGTTGGACTTGATCTTAAAGGTCTCTTCCAGCCAAAACGATTCTATGAATCTAAATAAGCCCCATCCTAAATATGCTTCCACCTTGGGCTGGACCTTCCTCAAGCACTGGGAGATCCAGACTCCCCCAGGGTGTCTCCTGACAGTGACAAATGGCCTGTGTATTTTACAGCTGTTTGCCCACATCCATCTTGCCAGCAAGGCATGCCCAGAGGATAACCGGGGCCACCACCTTTGCCATCACTGGCGCTTGGAGGGCTCCATCGGAGAGAGGTCCTGCAAGGAGGAAGCCTAACGGCTCCAGGGCGAGTCATCTCAGAACGATTTATCTGTCACATAAATGTGGTTTTATTGGGTTTACTGTTTAAACTTTTCACCTCCACTGCTAAATCTGAGCCACCAAAAGAAAAAAAAAAAAAAGAAGAAGGAAAGGAAAAACCTGCCTGTGCCGCGGTGCTGGGCTGCTGCCGGGGGAGATTCCAGATAAAATATGCAAATACCATTAATTCCTCCAACTAAAGTCTCTTTCTTGAGGCTATAAATCAAACTTGACAGGACATACACTAGGGGGAAAGGGAAAGGAGAAGAGGGAAAAGAAAAAAAGAAAAAGAGGGAAAAAAAGGATAAGAGGAAAAAAAAGAAAAGAGCTTTTACAGTGAAGATCTGGAATAAGCTCAGAAGGCTGTAGATGTGCTGCATGAGCAGAGCAGGGTTGAGGACCTGCAGCTTCCCAAGGCATGAGGAACATCTTTCCTGCAAGAGTGGTGAAAGCTTCTTGTATGTGTTTATACATTGGAGAAATGGAGAATGGTTTGAGTGTGCCTCCAAAAGAAAGGTCCCCAAATTAATAAATAAATGGGGTTTACACACACATATATAAGCTCTTACCCAAAAGGTCATTCAAGAGAGGGCAACCTTGGAAAAAAAAGAATTAAACTGGAAACCAGTTCCCAGCCCTGCCCCAGGCTCCTTCGTGCAGGAGCTGAGAACATTCTCCCCATTTTTGACAGAATCATTTAGGTTGGAAGAGACCTTTCAGATCATCAAGTCCAACCAAGAACCTACCACTGCCAAGTCCACTGCTCACACCCTCTCCAGGGACGTGGTAGATTTCCCATTGATGGAGGTTTTCAAGATGTGACTGGACAGGGTTCTAGATGATCTCACCTAGGCTCCCTTTCCCATGAAATGTTGGAGAAATCACCTTTCTTGATAGATCCCTTTCAACCTGACTGTTCTATGGTTCTGTGAATCTAACCAAGGAACAAGCATCCCTTCCCCTCTTATCCACCACAATATTTACTCCTAGGGACAAGAGACAGCATCAAGATGGCTTGAAAAGGACTTTCCTCTAGCACCACCATCACAGTATCAGGAGATCCACCAGCAATACGACAGTGTGAGGGCTGGTGGCAAACAAGAGACAAAGAACTAAACCTTTCCTTTGATGAAGACCCAAATCAGGGAATTCTCACATCCCTGCAGATACTAAATACCATTTTACTTCTTCTTCCTCCAAGCACACATACAGTGGGAGACAGTCTCTACTAGAGGTTCACCGAATCACAGAATCCCAGTATGGTGGGGGCTGGAAGGGACCTTTGGAGATCATTCAGTCCAATCCCCCTGCTCCAGCATGGTCACCCACAGCAGCTTGCCCAGGATCACCTCCAGCTGTCTTTGGAATCTCTCCCCAGAAGGAGACTCCACAACCTCTCTGGGCAGCCTGGGACAGGGCTCCAACACCCTCACATCAAACAACTTTCTCCTTAGGTTTTCAGATGGAACCTCCTGGCTTCCAGTTGGTGCTTATTGGCCCTTGGCCTGGCCCTGGGCACCACTGAGCAGAGTCTGGCCCCAGCCTCTTGCCCCCAGCCTTTAGCTCTTGCTCAGCATTGAGCAGATGCCCTCTGGGGCTGCTCTTCTCCAGGCTAAGCAGCCCCAGGGCTCTCAGCCTTTCCTCCTCCCAGAGATGCTTCAGTCCCCTCATCACCTTCCTAGCCTCTGCTAGCCTCTTTCCACCAGCTTCTTGTCTCTCTTCAACTGGGGAGCCCACAACTGAACCCAATGCTCCAGATGTGGTCTCACTATGGCAGAATCAAGGGGGAAGAGAACCTCCCTTGACCTGTAGCTTCTTGACTTTCCATGGTCCTTAGGAACCACATGTTGGACCTGGTTGGAGCCAGGCTGTGAGGTGTTACTGCCTTCTGCAAAGCATCACCTGCTCTTAAATAAAACCCCAAACCAAACCCCACCAGCACACATGTGCACAGACACCAAAGGATGAAAGACGACCCAAGACCATTAGCTGACAAATCTTGCAACCTGTTTGAACAAATGTAAACACAATTATCCCAAATTTCTCACATCCAACCCAGCTAAGGGAATTAGAGTGAACTTGCTGTGACTTAAAGCAGGAGACAGCCAGGCGTCTGGTGGAGCCTGGCTTGGTCTAGGTGGTGCCAACTGTAGGTGCGTGAGATCTTTCTTGCTGTGGGTATTTGAAGGAGGTTTAGGTCAACTGAGAAGGGACAGGGTTATGTCAGGCTTTCACGATGAGCTTTACATCTCCTGCTGGCCAGGGCACAGAGGAGTGTGCATTAAGGCAGGTTTAGGGGTTCCCTGGCTGGAGGCAGCACTCCGGCCCTGAAACCTGCTGAAGATCATGTTCATCATCAACTGCTCTTGCTTTCTGGGGGTAGAAGGAGGGAGTATCTTCAGAACTCAGCTCTAAAAAGCTCTATTACCCCTCCTCATCCTTAAAACCTCGAAGTCTGATCCTCCTCTTCCTCAGCCTTTCTTTCAGCCAGCAGGCAGAATGAACAGCTTTTGACCTGACACCTTCTACAAACCAGCCATGCTTCACTCTGCAAGACATCACACCATTAGCTTACAAACCTCCTGAGATATTTCCTTTAAAAAGCTCACTGATTTAACACCATGGCTCCTTTGATAAAGGTGACAACAGGAAGCTCAGAGGAAGGCAGCACTTGGATCCTACCATTGCCTCACCTAAAGCCACCTGCATGAAGGGACAAAACACTTCCAGCAGAACCAGAAAACACCCAGGTAAGATCTGATCCTGCTGGGTACCTCCATAAAAGCACAAGAAACCACTGAACCCAAACCAGTGCCAATTCCTAGCTGGCCCATGCCTAAGCTTGCCCACAACCCATCCCCACCACCGGTTGAGCAGCTCCTACCAGCAGCCAGCAGGGAGTTGTTCTGGAGCACAAAAGCCCAAAAAGCTTCCAACATCAGCAGCCACAGACAAGTACATTCAAAATAATTTATTTTGGTGAGGTTTCAATTATGCCTCGTGGGAAAGTAATACTGAAAGGGAAAGAAATACTCCAAGCCATGGGGAGACGTGGGTTTGGACAATAGCATTGCTGAGAAGAAAAGGCACCAAGAATTGGAACATGATGTTTGTTGGTTTCCTTGTGAAAGACACAGGAGGGTAAAGTCGTGGCTTCAGTGAAAGAGGAGCAGATTTGTCACCAATTTCACTGGAAACCAACATTTTCTCTATGTATTTCACACAAGTGGGTGGACAGCACCTGCAGGAACCTGACATTGCACAAGCCAACATGAGACACAAGCCAAGGGATAAATAGACGTGGAGCACAAAGAAGGTTAATCTTATTTTAGGTGCTTAGCAGACCTGCCTGCAAGACAGAGATGAACTCCAAGGAGTTACAGAATCCAAGAATACCAGCATGGTAGGGGCTGGAAGGGACCTCTGGAGATCAGCTAGTCCAACCCCACTGCTCCAGCAGGGTGACCCACAGCAGCTTGTCCAGGATCACCTCCAGCTGCCTTGGGAATCTCTCCACACAAGGAGACTCCACAACCTCTCTGGGCAGCCTGGGACAGGGCGCTGGCACCATCACAGCAAGTAAGTTTCTCCTCCTGCTCAGGTGGAACCTCCTGGCTTCCAGTTGGTGCCCAGTGCCCCTTGGCCTGGCCTTGGGCACCACTGAGCAGAGTCTGGCCCCAGCCTCTTGCCCCCAGCCTTGAGCTCTTGCTCAACAGGCTAAGCAGCCTCCAGGCTAAGCAGCCCCAGGGCTCTCAGCCTTTCCTCCTCCCAGAGATGCTCCAGTGCCCTCAGCATCTTGGGAGCCTCTGCTGGACTCTCTCCAGTGGTTCCTTGTCTCTCTTCAACTGGGGAGCCCAGAACTGGACCCAGGACTCCAGATGTAGCCTCACTAGGGAGGGGACAACTTCTCTCAAGTTCCTGCAGATCAGAAATTGCCATCCAGTGTGCTTGGACTTCTCTATAAGGCACAATAAACCTACACTCAAGTGACTCCTCCTGGTCTCCTGGCAGATGTCCCACCTGGGGTTGTCTTTCCTCCTGAATGCTCATGCTAGAGGGAGAAGAACCAATTCCAAGTTCCTCACCTCACATTTTAACTGGATTGTTTTTGCAAGTCAAGGCAGCAACTTTATCTTCTTTTTTTTTTTCTCTTCCCCTCCCCTCCCCATGTACTTAAATCTGCAAAAGTGAAACAGTTCTTGGAAAAAAAGCATGAGAAGAATCTGGAAAGATTTATAGCAGATGGGACAGTATGTAACAAAGGAAGGTTTGAGACCCACAAAGCCCTAATCTGTCCAGTCTGGATTATTTTCAGATTCATATTAATGCCTGTTTATAGGTTTTTGTATTTCTTACATCAGAGGAAAGTTCTCCAGAAGCTTTTTGCCTGCACTGTGAGCACAGAAAGTTCTTCTGGTTTGCCATCTGCAAATGTTCATGTTTTATTAGGAGGAAAACCTCTGGCTTTCCACCTGCTTTGAAGGAACACTAACATTCCACGGGTTGACTTTTCTGTTGTTCCAGCTATTTATTCTAAGGGTTTTGTTAAAATCTTAACAAACACAATTTCACCCCAAAAAAACCTGTGTTTCTGACTGTAGCTCACTTCCTCACTCACAGAAAAAAAAATCCCTTTTGGGTTAAATATGGCTTTGAGGAATCCACCTTCTCCTCCCAGCCTGCGGCGTGAAACCACACGAAGGAGCCACCAAAGGTTGTTGGGTTTCAAGAGAAGTGATGCAAAGCAGCAAGGTGAGGACGTGGAGATGTGCACATTGTGATATGGTGACAACCTTCAAGGTGGCTGGAAAGTCCCTACCAGCTTCCTTCATGCTCCTACTGACTTGGAGGGTGCAGGCTGATGGCTTTAGTCACCCACTGGAGGCCTGCCCGTAGGGAAGGCTGGCTGAATTCTAGGGAAATCCCAAGTTTCTCTGACCACTTCACTGTGCAATGCTGCTGGAAAAACAAGGTGTGAAAATTATTTGGTACAAACCTACTGGGATTTTACTGAGTCAGCACAAAATCAGTTGGTTGAGTGGGTGACACAGGGTGAGGCTGTGCTGCCTAGACAGGCTGAGAACTAGGGGAAAGGAACCTCAGGAAGTTCAATAACGGCAAGTGTGGGGTCCTGCACCTGAGGAGGAATAACCTCATGAACCAGGACAGTTCAGGGGTTGATCTGCTGCAAAGCAGCTCCATGGAGAAGGACCTGGGAATGCTGGTGGACAACAAGCTCACCATGAGCCAACAATGTGCTCTTGTGGCCAAGAAGGCCAATGGTCTTCTGGGGTGCATTCAGAAGAGTGTGACCAGCAGGTTAAGGGAGCTCAATGCTGAGCAAGAGCTCAAGGCTGGGGGCAAGAGGCTGGGGCCAGACTCTGCTCAGTAGTGGCCAGGGACAGGCCAAGGGGCACTGGGCACAAACTGGAACCCAGGAGGTGCCATCTGAGCAGGAGGAGGAACTTGTTTGATGTGAGGGTGTTGGAGCCCTGGTCTAGGCTGCCCAGAGCGTTTGGAGAGTCTCCTTGTGTGGAGAGATTCCCAAGGCAGCTGGAGGTGATCCTGGGCAAGCTGCTGTGGGTGACCCTGCTGGAGCAGGGAGGTAGGATTAGATGATCTCCAAAGGTCCCTTCCAATCCCCACCATGCTGAATTCTGTGGTTCTAGCAATAGCTGCCCAGACACGGGATTTTATGAATGGCCAGAAGAACAAAACCAACTCTGCTCTGCTGGATTTAGAAGCCAATTTGCACTCATAAAAACATTTTGACTCATCAAATTCTCCACACAGGTTCACAAGTTTGCAGGGTGCTTTCTGCCCACAGAAGATGACTATGTTTCTACCCTCCAGACCCTACAATCTCCCTATGACAAACAGACAATACTGGGAAGCAGCCAGGAGAAATGAAAGAGCCTCATAAGACTCTTCTCCAGGGACTGCTATTGAACGACACTTTGCCTTTCCATTTAACCATCACAAAGGCAGCTTCATTCCTAAAGCAAAGATGTAACTCCTGTATAAGCACACACACCCCCCAAGTAGCCTCTCCAACTCAGATTTTTGGTGGGCATGGCCAGAAGGTGTACCCATTGCTCTGCCCATCATGATGGAGCCTGGCTAAATGCCCATGGTCAGCCTTCTAGGTGACACCAACCAAATTTGGGATGTCACACTTGGAAAGTATTAAATAATAGTAGCTGATTATTCTTAGAAACATTTTTGGAAGTATTATGGAGAGGAGAAGCTGGGAGATGATGGCATCATGCATGCAGGTATCCCTTATATACAGAACTACCTTCTCTGCTTCTATGGTCCAGGTGAATCCAGCCCTGTGCATTTATCTGCCTGGCCCATACCTCAGAACCAGCATCTCTGGAGAGAACATTAAGAGGTAACATGGAAAATGCCAATACTGCAGTAGCAGGTCAGGAGGCTCCAGCAAGGGAGGGGAAGAGAGAACAAGAGCACCAAAAAAAACCCCCACAAAACCCCCTAAACACAGGGAAATGTATTGGTAGGGGAGAAAAGCAGCAGTCCTCCAAAAAAGCCTACAGAGAAACCACCTCCATCCTCAACCCTACAGCATCAGAGGGGGGAAAAATCATCACTTTAAATGCCACTTCTCTAAGGGAAAATATTCCTGATTAATCAACAGAGCAGGTACTCACAGACAGAAAGCTTCTGGGCCAGGAGGGGTTAACACTCCCCATCTGCTGACAGTGCAGCAGCAGATCTAGGTACCTGAAGAGGGATCAGGATCTGCCCAGAAGACAACTAACCCACATTCTCAGATCAATATAGCCCTGCTTGGTGCCACCAGCAGACAGGACGTGATGCCCAGATACCCCAGTGAGGGGCACGCTGTGGTGATTTCCCTGTGGTGGGTCCCACCAGCAGGGACAGCCAACCCAGAGACATCTTTCTGAGCTCAACAATTTGGATCCCTGCCTTCCACAGCACAAGAAATCCAGGATATTTGGATTCAAACTGCTGTTGATGTCACTAAAGGCGCTGCCATCACCTTCCCTGAGCTCCACAGCCCCAGCGCTCGCTGGGTACCAACCCACACTGAAGGGACCAGCATCATGCCACGATTCTTCTTCCCGTTGCTCAGCTGATGCCAAATCCTCTGCAAAGTTGCATTTTTCTTTTGTTTACACATTAAAAAGAAAAAAAAAAAAAAAACAAAAAAAAAAAAAAAGGAAGGGAAAAAAAAAAACCCCAACCCCTGAAGTGGTGACCTCTCACTAACCCCAAGCGGTCTATGAGAAGCTGCTGCTGCCTTCACCTCCGAGTGAACTTTCAGATTATCTCAGACAAGATTCACCTTGCATTGAACTTGTAGCCTGCGCGGCAGCACACGCTCAGGGAACCTCGATTAAACATTACAGCGCGACGTGGCTATAAATTGCATGAGCGTTTTATCGGTGCGCTTCCGCCTGTCCTCCTCGGGCAGGGGGACAGATGGAAACGTTGGGAGCCGCCAGGAACCAGCTTGGAGTGCTCTGGCATGGGGAGGGAATGGAGAAGCAGCCTTTTGAGGGAAGAAGAGGGAGATGGCGGAGCTGTTCTATGCCCTTGTGCATGCAATGAGTTGTGTATGGGCTCTGCGGCAGCTCCTGCAGGAGTGAGCGGCTGTGGGGGACAATCATGAGTGGTGACAAGCCGTGGAGGGCTTGAAAGGTTTTTTGCTTAAAAAATCCAAGAAAAAGAAAAAAAGAAAAGAAGAAGAGAAAGAGGTCAGGGGATGAGAGCACAAGTGTTGTTAGGAGCAGCTGAGGGAACTAGGGTTGGTTAGCCTGGAGAAGAGGAGGCTCAGGGGAGACCTTCTCACTCTGTAGCTCTCTGAAAGGAGAGAGTTGGGAGTTGGCCTCTTCTCTCAAGGAACAAGTGATAGGACACGAGGAAACAGCCTCAGGTTGTGCCAGGGGGGGTTTAGGTTGGACGTGAGGAGCAATTTCTTCTTGGTAAGTGTTGTCAATGCCTGGCCCAGGCAGCCCAGGGCAGTGGTGGAGTCACCATCATACTATCAGAGCCAGTACTAAAGCCACGTGGCCGCTCACTCTGAGCCTGGACCACCCGCGGGTACTGCAGCCGTGCTCTCACTTCCCACAGGTGTTTGAACCCTTGAAGGGAGCCAGCCCAATCTTTTTGTTTCTTATATATAAAGACAAAAGGAAAAAAAGAACCCAAAAGAAGTAGTTCCAGGTCTGAGCCTGCCTCCTGCAAAGCCAGGCAAGGGCTCTGCAGCCTGTTCCGTGTTTACAGTAGAGCTTAAAGAAATAAGCATCAGTTACATAGGGGGAAAAATGAGAACACACTCAAATTGGACCCCAGGGCAAGGCTGGCCCAGAACAATAGACCTGCTAAACAAAACCACCGAGGGGAAGGAGGAAGTTATCCTGAAAAGCAAGAGATCTATTAGTTTAGTTCTGAGTGTTTTAAGAAAGAAAAAAAAAAAGGAAGGTATTTCAAGCACTTGAACTTGAGCGTATCTATTTCACAGCCCAGACGTTCTCCTCTCGACCGGTGGAGTGACCTCCGTGGCAGGAATCGCTGCCGCCAGCACGGATGCTGAGCTCTGCCTTTCCCTCCCTGTCAGCTGGGAGATGGAGAGGTGCTTGCCTCTGCCTCCCGTCACCACGCCTGCCTCGTGGAAATGAAGGGGGCGACGGCGATGGGTGAACCACACGGAGTGAAGAGGGCAGCCAGAGTTTAGGAGGCCACGGCCTCAGAAAGGTTTCCTGCTGGGTGAAGGGACTGTTGGACCTGTTATTGCTCCTTGTTAGAATAACAGAATCACAGAGCCATTTAGGTTGGATAAGACTTTTAAGATCATCAAGGGCAATGGTTAACCAGCAGTAGCAGGTCACCACTGAAACATGTTCCTCAGCACCACATCTTTGCGGCTCTTAAGTCCCTCCAGGGATGGTGACTCCACCACTGCCCTGGGCCAGGCATTAACAATCCTTTCTGGGAAGAAATTGTTCATCCTGTCCAACCTAAACCTCCCCTGGCACAACCTGAGGCTGTTCCCTCTTTTTCTACCATATCTTACTTGGGAGAAGAGATCAACCTCCACCTCACTCCAACCTTCTTTCAGGGAGCTGGAGAAAAGGAGAAGGTCTCTCCTGAGCTTCTTTTTCTCCAGACTAACCAAGCCCACTTCCCCCAGCTGCTCCTCACAACACTTGTGCTCTAGACCTTTCACTAGCTTCATCGCCTTTCTTTGGACACACTCAATGTCCTCCTTGGAGTGAGGCACCCAAAACTGAACCCAGTGTCTGAGACATAGAGAAGACTGACTCCAGCACAGCTTGCCTAAGCTGGTCTCCACTGCAGAACAAACCCATGACACTCCAGGGATGAGGAGATGCAAGAAATGGCCTCCAGTGCTTCCCACTCCCACCACCAAGGTTTGCTCAGCTTTGCAAACACATCAGCTTCCAGAGGTGTCCCCACAAAGGCACCATAACTCTCCCTATCTAGTGGTGTCACCTGCAAAACCCATTTGGCCTGAGAAACACCCCAGCAATTTGGGTAGCTGATTAGAACTATTTTTATAAGGCCCCAGGATATAAATATTCCAGAGTCTGAAAGAGTGTTTGGAAAAGAGTGAGAGCCATTTAGAGCCACTCAGTCTATTCTACAGAGAGGCAGAGGCACCAGCAGATGGATATTCAAACCAGCTGTGAGGACAAGCCTGGTAGGAAGTACTTGGCTAAAAGCAAACAGAGGAATAAAATAACTATGCAGAAGGGTAGAAATCAGTGAATTTGGTAACACATAACCTTGAGAAAAAAAATAATTGCATTTAATGGGCTTCTAGAGACTAATAAATTACCATGGAATATGTCAAGATGAAAGCTCATTATTTCACCTGATATCTTTCATCCACACTGAAAAAAACCTCTCTTTTCTGGTTGAGTGGACACCATCAAATGTCCTCTTGGGACAGTTCATCACTCCTCTTAGCATCTACAGGATAAAGCAGATTTTACCCACCAAGGCCATGAAATTGTTAGGCTCCAGTTTACAGCAATGGGTGAGATGATGCTTTTTTGGGGGTTGTATGCTGTAGATTCCAGATTTTCAGGTGAGCCCCCAAAAATGCTTCCACAAAGAGTTTAAAGAGGAGGGTTTAAAATTCACACTCATGTCAGGTTTGCTTGAGATCCTGAGCAGCCACCTCTAGCCCTACAGCAACCCTCTGAGAAAATGTTCATAGAATCAATCATAAAATGGTTTGGGTTGGAAGGGACCTTTCAAGGGCTTCTAGTCCAACCCCCTGCAGTCAGCAGGGACATCTCCAGCTAGAGCAGGTTGCTCAGAGCCCCAGACAACCTGAGCTGGAATGGTTCCAGGGATGGGACAGCTACCACTTCTCTGGGCAACCTGGGCCAGGCTCTCGCCGCCCTCAGAGGAAAACATTTTCTCCTTCTCTCTAGTCTGGATCTCCTCTTCTAGTTTCAATCCATCACCCCTTGTCCTGTCACAACAGATCCTGCTAAAAGGATCTCTTAAGCACTGAAAGGCTGCATTAAGGTCTCCCTGGAGCCTTCTCTTCAGTGATGAGACCCTGACCCAGGTTGCCCAGAGAGGTGGGAGATGTCCCATCCCTGGAACCACTCCAGATCAGGTTGTTCGGAGTTCTGAGCAACCTGCTCTAGTTGCAGATGTCCCTGCTGACTGCAGAGGGGTTGGACTAGATGACCTTGGAAGGTCTCTTCCAACCCAGACCATTCTATGATTCTATGATATGGAAACAATTGAACTGTGTTCATGTGCTGCTCCCAGCAGATGAAGCTGATGCCCACTGTCATCTTCCACCCAGCTCCTTCAGGAGATGGTTATTTCCAACCACAGGAGAAGACACAGCACAATTAAAACACTGAGTGATAATAAGAAAAGAGGTTTGGGAAAAAGAAGGAATGCTGACAGCATCATTATGGGAAGGAAATAAATCACCAACAGGGTGTTCATCAAAGCCAGAAGATGCCTCAGTGACCTAACAGAAGAATATCAGTAACTTTAGAGAAAAGGAGATAGAAGCACATTGCCCCAGGAAAGGCAGAGAGACCTCTCAACCTGAACATTTACAGTCCAAAAGAAGAGTCTGCCTGGCTCTCTCCACACCCAACCTCTTCCCATCTCCTGCTCCATATGGGATAGAGTTACTCATACATCCCTGGAGGCAATCGCGTGCAGGGTTTCATTTCAAGTCGCCAGCGATGCTACAGTTTCCACTCAG
The DNA here is from genome assembly GCA_013399015.1 of Galbula dea. Classification (NCBI taxonomy): domain Eukaryota; kingdom Metazoa; phylum Chordata; class Aves; order Piciformes; family Galbulidae; genus Galbula; species Galbula dea. The sequence goes on from VWZX01001541.1 coordinate 167,299, forward strand.
CAGGATTGCTCTCACCCTTTGGTGAACCTCCTAGTTTTGGAGACCCAGACTCTTGTCTGCAGCCAAAGCCTCCCCAGAGCTTTGCTGTAAATCATCTGTGAAGAGCAGGAGCCGTCTCCAACACCATTCACCTACAGCAGATCCAACAGGGACAACCTGGATGTACAACCCCAGGAGAAAAGAAGTTGCCTGCACAACTTGTACCCCTGAAAAGCTCCACACACTACCACCACTCTGCAAAGAATTCCCTGTTTATAAGCTGCTGCTGATCCCTCTCTGCTGCTAACAAGCCTCCCTCTGAGCCTCATTTTTCATTACTGCCTTCATGGTTTCTCCTACGTTTCTTCCTCTTGCTTCGAGGTTTTTCTCTCTGCCTCTCCAGCTGTGTCTGATGGTCTTTTCTCTTCAAACAGGGCTTGTTTTCTGAACAGCTCAGGGAAAGAAAACATTCTCCTGAGGTAGAAACATTGAATAAATCACTGAACTCAAAAAGAAAGACAGGAAAATAAATAAATAAATAAATCCAAGGCAAGCAAGCTCCTGGCATGTGCTGAACTTCCCTCGTGCTCAGCTACAAACTGTTCATCGTGACATCTCATCACTTATTTACTCTGTGGGTCTGTGACCTTCTGCGTATGGCTCTGCTCCACCGCGGGATGAGTAACACCTCTGCCCACCTACACCCTTCAGCCAGCCCCAGAAGAGACAGCAAAGCCTTCAGAAAAACCTCAGCTCCACTTGAAAGGAAGCACATTGAAAGAGTTGCTCGTACAACAGAGCTCCAGGACTCTTGAGCTGAGTAAAAATGAAAAGAATAACAAGAAGAAATAAATAAAATCCATGTCGATGGAGAAGGTTTGGAGAGAAAGGCCAAAGGAGATGGAAATCATATGGGTTATTAATCATCTGCCTGCTTCAGGGCTTGATCTCATGCCTAAAGCAGAACTGAAAAGATGATGTGATGGGCAAGAGGGAAAACAATGCTGCTTTTAGAAGCCCAGAGAACCTCAGGCTTTGGATATTCTCCTCCTCTTGCATGGCAGATGTGTGCAATGTTAAATATCGCAGTGCGGGTCCAATCTGAGAAGGAGTCACCAGAAGATCTCCAGCACAAACCCAGAATCCTAGACTAGTGAGGTGTTGGAAGGGACCTCTGGGGATCATCCAATCCAGCCTCACTGCTCCAGCAGGGTCACCCACAGCAGCAGCTTGCCCAGGGTCACCTCCAGGTGCCTTTGGAATCTCTCCAGAGAAGGAGATTCCACAGACTCTCTGGGCAGCCTGGGCCAGGGCTCCAACACCCTCAACTTCTCCTCTTCCTCCTCACCTGAAGTGACCTCGTGGTCACAGCTGCTCCATGCAGGGCAGCACAGCTTACTCACCCTGCAGGGACACAGAAAATAACTAAAGGGGTGGGAGGGAGAAAATCAGCTTTCTTCAGATTTTGAGGATGTGTCTGAGCTCCTACTGCAAACCCTTTGCTGGTGAGGTCACCACTGCACATAGGGCAAAAAAATGATCTGAGGGCTGGAAGTTCACTGCTGTGAGGACAGGCTGAGAGAGTTGGGGTTGCTCAGCTTGAAGAAGAGAAGGCTCCAGGGAGACCTTCGTGTAGCCTTTCAGTACTTAAAGGACCTAACAGAAAGCTGGGGACAGATGTTTTAGCAGGACCTGTTGGGACCTGTCCCAGATTGCCCAGAGAGGTGGTAGCTGTCTCATCCCACGAACCATTCCAGATCAGGTAGTATAGGACTCTAAGTAACCTGCTCTTGTTGAGGATCAGAGAATCACAGAATGCTAGGAGCTGGAAGAGACCTGGAAAGATCATCTAGTCCAACCCCTCTGCCACAGCAGGATTCCCTAGACCAGGTCACACAGAAGTGTGTCCAGACAGGTTTGGGATCTCTCCAGAGCAGGAGACTCCCCAAGCTCTCTGGGCAGTCTGGGCCAGGGCTCTGGCACCTCAACTGGGAAACATTTGGTCTTGTATTCACACAGAATCTCCTGCGCTTCAGCTCACAGCCACTGCCCCTTGTTCTGTCACTGGGCTCCACTGAGAAGAGCCTGACCCCATATTCCTGACACCCACCCTTCACATATTTATAAGCACAGATGAGGTCACCCCTTAGTCCAAGCTAAAGAGACCCAGCTCCTTCAGCCTTTCCTCATCAGGAAGATGTTCCATTCCCTTCAGCATCTTGGTGGCTCTGCACTGAACTCTTTCCAGCAGTTCCTTATCCTTATTCACCTGTGGGCCCAGAACTAGACACAATATTCCAGATGTGGTCTCCCCAGGGTAGAGTAAAGGGGGAGAAGAACCTCTCTTGACCTACTGACCACACCCCTTCTAATCCACCCCAGAATCCTATTGACCTCCTAGCCACAAGAGCACACTGCTGGCTCATGCTCATCCTTCCATCTACCAGGACCCCAGGTCCCTTTCTCCTTCCCTGCTCTCAAACAGGTCAGTCTCCAATCTATACTCATATATGGAGTTGTGAGTTTAGTGGTCTATGAGGAAGGCTCAAAGTCATCATTGCATTGGCATTTTCAACTTTGTTCAGCTTTACTGAGTTGGCAGTCATCAGGGTCACAAGAACTGTTTTTGTCTGCTAGCCCTGCAGCTAGGTTCCCGTTATCTCCCAGCAGGGCCCCTTAGTCCTTGTGTCTTATCTTTGCAGACCTACTCTATTCCTCCCTGTTTTCTTACTGTGTATTGTGGGCCAAATGTCCTAACCTACTAACCCTTTTCCAGCTCAATTCTCTTTTACTAACTCAGTTGGTCTTTTCCAGGTGCAAGACTCAACACTTGCCCTTGTTGAATCTCATTCCATGTCTCCCTGCCCAACTCTCCAGCCTGTCTAAGTCACACAACCCTCCGGTGTGTCAGCCACTCCACCCAGTTTAGTGTCAGCAGCAAACTTGCTGACAGTGCACTCTGTTCCCTCAGCCAGGCTGCCAGTAAATAGATTGTCTAGTACTGGTCCCAGTACTGACCCCTAAGGGACTCCACTATGTGTCTGGTGACTGCAGGGGGGTTGGACTAGATGACCTTGGAAGGTCTCTTTCCACCCAAATCATTCCATGATTCCATGAAGAATTTGTGGGAATACTGCAGCACAGACACTGTCCAACATAGAGATGAAGTTATTGTGAGTGAGCTAAGCCCTAAAATGCTCCATGAAATAAAGATGAGCAAATGAATCCCAGAAATGGTTTCTGGGATACTGAAAATCAGCAGCTCCTTTAGAAAAAATAGCAATATTTAATTAGAGCATGTGGGACTGAAGGCTCAAGTCATTCACAGAAGCAGCCAGGGGATGATGAAAAGGACCATGTTTTATGCCCTGCGTAAGTGGTTTTGGCGAGCACCAAATCAAGCCAGCATGGGTTTAGATAAATGTATTTCTTGTGACTGATCAACACTGATACAAGGATGGGCCAGTCCCACTTCAACTTCATCCCACTGATAAAACCTGGACCTCTTGCCTCAGACACTGTCAGGGACTTCAACCACTGAAGGTATTCAACAGAGACAGATTTACTGCAATAGTTAATCTTAATTAGTTCAAGAGAAAAAGACCTCAAGTTGCAGCAGGGGAGGTTTAGATTGGATATTAGGAAAACTTCTTCCCTGAAAGAGTTGTCAGGCATTGGCCCAGGCTGCCCAGGGCAGTGGTGGAGTCACCATCCCTGGAGGGGTTCAAAACACATCTGGATGTGGTACTTAGGGACATGGTTTGGTGGTATGGTGGTGATAGGCTGATAGTTGAACTTGATGATCTTAGAGGTCTCTTCCAACCTTAATGATTCTGTGGTTCTATAAATCCATACAAAAAAGTCATTTAACTTGGGCTAAATGAGCAAGCCTGGAGTTAGGAACCTCCTTGAAAGCCCATAAGGATCTGACCAGTCCTCTGTGCTTTGGGAAGGGTGAAGGGAGGTAAGTGTTCTCCATCCTACCTCCACGTGTGTGTCCTTGTGGGGGCTGAGGGGAAGGGAGGAGGGCTCAGGGCTCTTGTTTCCACCTCCCCCCGCACCAAGGCCTCGCTGGAGAGTTTACAATTTAATTTTCTGCATTTGTAATCTGTAGCCTTTGTGTATGTAAGGGCTAATGAAAAAGGCCTTTTTAAAATTACCATGGTATTTGGATAAAAATCCATGTGTTTCTGTTTCATTATCAAACTGCAGTTATGCAGGAAAAAAAATACTGGAGTGGAGGGTGATTGGATTTAGTTGGCAGGGACACAGGACAACAGGGATACTCTTAGGTAGATGTCTGCACAACAGCCAATTGCCTTTGGGTACAACTCTATTTGTGCTCAAGTTAATAAAACCCCTTCGTGATTCTGGGCTTTGTGCATCCACTGGGATGTTCTCAGCCTCTTTTCCTCATCACAGAATCATTTTGGTTGGGAGAGACCTTTAAGATCACCAAGTCCAACCATTAACCCAACACTGCCAGGTCACCACTAAACCATGGCCCTCAGCACCACATCTCCAGGGCTTTTCAATCCCTCCAGGGATGGTGACTCCACCACTGCCCTGAGAAGCCTGGTCTAGAGTGTGGCAACTCTTTTACTGAAGATATTGTTCCTCATGTTTAACCTAAACTCCCCTGGTGCAACTTGAGGCTGTTTCCTCTTTGCTTATCACTTGTTCCTTGGGAGAAGAGACCAACTCCCACCTGGCTCCAACCTCCTTTCAGGGAGTTGCAGAGAGTGAGAAGATCTTCCCTGAGTCTCCTTATCCCTGGGCTACACAACCCCAGACCTTGCTCTTCACAACCCCACGATTCATCTCCTGCTGACAACATATAAAATGTGGATCCTCTGAAGAAACTGCTCTGCTTTCCTCTCCCACCTTTCCAACTCCTTCATTTATGGATGGGTTCCTCAAGAAAACAAGGCTTCTATGGTTATTCCTCATTTAACTTAACATTTCTGAGGGTCAATCACAAATCCAAACTGGCAGAAGAGACCTCAAAGTTGTAAACATGGAGAACCACAGAGTACCTGAGGCTCAAGGGGTCCCTGAAGATCACTTGGTCTCTGCTCAAAAAGGCTACAGCTGGCGCGGCTTGCTCAGGACCTCATCGGTTGGGTTTTCAGTATCTCCAGAGCTGGAGACTCCTCAGCTCCTTGAGGCAATGACCTTTCATGTCTACTCAAAGCAGATGGCCAGCTAAGGACAAGACCACAGAAGAGAAAAGCTCAGCTCTGTTAGACACTAGAGAATCCAAACAAGGGTAAGCTGACGATATCAGACTTCCTAACCGGTGTTTCCCCTGGTTTAGATCTTAATCAGGGCTGGAAAAGACACTCAGCAGATCAGCTTCCCATCTTCAAGAGGCCATCAAACCAACCTCTTCTCCAAGAAGGCTCCTGCAGCCTTTTTGGAAGCTCTTCCCTCCCTACTATTTCTCAGAGACACTCACTTTTTATTCTTTGTTTCTCCTTTCCTTTTGCTACCACTCTGTCCTCTGCCTCCAGGCTTTCCCTCATCTCTGTTGCTTAATATTTTTAATCCCAGTACCTCAGAGGGAGGAAGCCATCCTGTTTTCCTTATTAATCAGAAATCTCTGGCACTGACCACAAGAAAAGCCTCCAAGAAGGCTGAACTTTTTGGTTCACTGCATTTCATCATAAATAGAGCTACCAGCACGCAGAGCTGATTGAGTTTTGCAATTTTCTGTGGAAATACCTTCCAAGCACTCGCCTTAGCCTCCAGAAATCCTCTGCTATGCTCAGAGACATGGCAGGAATGTCCCAGAAAAGCACTTGTGTTTTTCCTAGCTACCAAAATTCCTCAAAAGTTGTTGGTTAAGGCATTGCCCCCAATCTGAAGTGTTTAAAAGCTTTATGGATGGGTTCCTCAAGAGAAAAAAAAAAAAAGGCTTCTATGGCTATTCTATGGTTATTATGGGGGAAAAAATAGTATTTCCATCTGAATCTGGAACATCTATCATTAAAATGTCATTTGGAAAGAAGTTCATCACCAGCAGCATGAGACCACCATGTATGACTGGAAAGCAACTACCATGGCCTCAGCTGGTGTCCCAAGCTGGGGAGAGGCTGTTCCTTGGAGCGTCCTCCTTTGCACTGAGAGCTCACCTGGGGCTTGTTATTGCAGAGCTGATCCAGGAATCATTTATCACAGCTGCATTTCTTGAGAAGAGTCTACATATGGACAAATTCAGCTCTTCTGGTCTCCTCTCTGAACAGAGTGGTTTCTCCACAAAAGAGCATCTAAGCAAATTAACTAAGGAGGCTTCCATATTCCCAGAGGGCTTATCCCTTCTATTAATGCAACCTAAGCACCCCAACTTCAACCATCATCCCTCCACCACCTCTTCTAGGACTGCCATTATAGTCCTTCTTTTTTCTCAGGTGACTCAATCCCTTCCCAGCACTGGAGAAGAGCAAACTGGTGCAACTGGGCTTTCTGCTGCTAAGCAATACCAAATGCTCAATAGAGCTTCATCTTCTGATGGTAAAGTACAGAGTTGAAATAGGAAGAAAGAGGAAATGGCCTCAAGTTGTGCCAGGAGAGGTTTAATTTGAACATTAAGAACAATTTCTTCCCCAAAAGGGTTGCCAAGGCCTGGCCCAGGGCAGTGGTGGAGTCACCATCCCTGGAAGGCTTGAAAAGCCCTGGAGAAGTGTTGCTGAAGGCCATGGTTTAGTGGTGACCTGGCAGTGCTGGTTAACAGTTGGTTTCGATGATCTGAAAGATCTTTTCCAACCTAAGCGATTCTGTGATTCAAGGATTTGGGTCAGAACTTGGTAACTCCCAATCAGCTCTCAGTGTTAAGAGTCTGTTTCATGCTGGGTGAAAAGACCATTAATTTTCAGAGGTCTGTATGCAGCAAAAGCAATGCTGGGAGTGTGAGGTTTCCTCTCCATCCGGACGCTGTCCCTTGTGCCCTCCACAGAACTCCCGTCGAAAGCGATACACAAGATTTCCGAGATGCTGGGAGAACAATTAATACATTGCATTGAATAGAATTACATGAGCCCTGCCACAGAAAAATGGATTATTTACAGCCCTGCTAGCTGCCTGCCCCGGTCCTTCTCATGGTCATAACCTTGGAGGAACACTCACTTTACAGTTCAGGCCACGACGATGTCAGATCCAGTGCTCAAACAGGATTAGGTACCAAAGGCAATCTGAAAACTGTGTTAGTCTGAGGGAACCCTGATAAAAATCAAGGAAACTCAGAGCTCAGACCTCTCCCAGCCTCCAACAGTGGAATCCTAGAATCATTTTGGAGGCCTGTGTCTAGTGAAGTCCCTCAGGGGTCACTACTGGGACCAGTACTTTTCAATCTATTCATTGACAGCCTGGCTGAGGGAACCGAGTGCACTGTCAGCAAGTTTGCTGCTGACACTAAACTGGGTGGAGTGGCTGACACACTGGAGGGTTGTGCTGCCATTCAGTGTGACTTAGACAGGCTGGAGAGCTGGGCAGGGAGACATGGAATGGAATTCAACAAGGGCAAGTGTTGAGTCTTGCACCTGGAAAAGACCAAGCCCATGGATCAATCAGTATAGGTTGGGGGCTGAATTGTTGGAGAGCAGTGAAGGGGAAAGGGATCTGGGGGTCCTGGTAGATGGAAGGATGAGCATGAGCCAGCAGTGTGCTCTTGTGGCTAGGAGGCCAATGGGATTCTGGGCTGGATTACAAGGGGGGTGGCTAGTAGGTCAAGAGAGGTTCTTCTTCCTCTTTACTCTACCCTGGTGAGGCCACATCTGGAATATTGTGTCCAGTTCTGGGCCCCTCAGTTGAAGAAGGATAAGGAACTGCTGGAAAGAGTTCAGTGCAGAGCCACCAAGATGCTGAAGGGGCTGGAACATCTTCCTGATGAGGAAAGGCTGAGGGAGCTGGGGCTCTTCAGTTTGGAGAAGAGGCTAAGGGGTGATCTCATCTATGCTTTCAGATATGTGAAGGGTGTGTGTCAGGAGGATGGGGTCAGGCTCTTCTCACTGAAGCCCAGTGACAGGACTAGGGGCAGTGGCTGTAAGCTGAAGCACAGGAGGTTCTGTGTGAATACAAGACCAAATGTTTCCCAGTTGAGGTGCCAGAGCCCTGGCCCAGACTGCCCAGAGAGCTTGGGGAGTCTCCTGCTCTGGAGAGATCCCAAACCTGTCTGGACACACTTCTGTGTGACCTGGTCTAGGGAATCCTGCTGTGGCAGAGGGGTTGGACTAGATGATCTTTCCAGGTCTCTTCCAGCTCCTAACATTCTGTGACTGTGATTCTGTGATTTTGGTTGGAAAAGACCTCTAAGATCATCAAATTCAACCATTAAGTCAACACTGCTAGGTCACCACTGAAACATGTCCCTCAGCACCACATCTCCAGGGCTTTTCAATCCCTCCAGGGATGGTGACTCCACCACTGCCCTGAGCAGCCTGGTCTAGAGTGTGACAACTCTTTCACAGAAGAAATTGTTCCTCATGTTCAATCTAAACCTCCCCTGGCACAACTCGAGGCTGTTTCCTCTTGTCCTATCACTTGTTCCTTGGGAGAAAAGACCAACCCCCACCTGGCTCCAACCTCCTGTCAGGGAGTTGAAGAGAGTGAGAAGGTCTCCCCTGAGCCTCCTTTTTACTAAGCCAAGCAACCCCAGTTCCCTCAACTGCTCCTCACAACACTTGTGCTCTAGACCCTTCACCAGCCTTGTTGCCCTTCTCTGGACACACTCCAGCACCTCCATGTCCTTTTGGAGTGAGGAGCCCACCCTGCAAACTTGGGATTCTTTAAAAAGAAAGAAAGGAAAACCACCTCACTAGGGAGGAGAGCACATTCTGCATTAGCATCGAAGCTCCTTCTCCCCTTGCTGGAAGACTTTGTCAGTCTGTGTTTCAAATTCAGCCACATCAGCTTTGATTTACTGTGGCAGAGAATTGCTATTTATTAAAAAGAAAAAAGAGACCTTTGCTGGGATTCAAGTTCCCACCCCTTTCAGTTGAAGAGTCTGCAGCTTCATTACCTTGTTCTCACTTAACAGGGCCAAATAAAAAGCAGAAGGAAAAGCGTTTTTCTCGCCTGCTTTTTTGTTGTTCTTTTTTTCCTCTGCTGGTTTTCAGCTCGTTCATCCTCTCACCACCAAGGAAAGCATCACAGATCTGTTTGGTTTTGCAGGGCCTCAGCTCCTCATCCCTGCCTGCACCACTCTCTCCTTCTGTTCTGCATTACAGCTCAAAGCTCTCTCTGCACTGACAGCTTGTTTGCGGCGATTTCACATTCCCCTTAAATAAATGGAGTCGATAGCTTGGTTAGAGAGGAGGTTCAGATGGGGCTTTTGCTCTCAGAGGGAAACCCTTCAAGTCCAAGAAGACTGAAGAGAAATACAGAGATGGAAAACAAGAGCAGCATCTCCACACCATGCTGTTGGTGATGCTGCTTCGCGTGGTGCCCCAGGACACAAATTCTGTCTTTAATCTATGGGCTGCTGGAATCACAGAATTATAGACTTGTTTTGGTTGGAAAAGACCTTTAAGTTCATCAAGTCTGACCATTAACCCAACACTGCCAGGTCACCATATCCCTCAGCACCTCATCTCCATGGCTTTTAAACCCCTCTGGGGATGGTGACGTCACCACTGTCCTGGGCAGCCTGGCCGGGGCTTGATAACCCTTCCAGGGTTGAAAGTGTTCCTCATGTCCAACCTAAACCTCCCCTAGTGCAACTTGAGGCCATGTCCTCTTGTCCTGTAGCTTGTTACCTGACTGCAGCCCATGGAGGTCCACAATGAAGCAGATATACCCTGCAGCCCATGGAGGAGCCCACACTAGAGCAGGTAGATATGCCTGAAGAAAACTGTGAGCCCATGGGAAGCCCACGCTGGAGCAGTCTGTTCCTGAAGGACTACATCCTGTGGAAAGGACCCATGATGGAGCAATTCATGAAGACTTGTAGCCTGTGGCAAGGACTTATACTGCAGAAAGTCATGGAGGATTGTCTTCTGTGGGAGAGATCCCATGCTGGAGCAGGGGAAGAGTGTAGGGAGGGAAGGAGCAGCAGAGACATGTGATGGATGGAGCTCAGCCCCCATTCTCCATCCCCCTGTGCTGCCATGGGGGAGAATCAGGAGCAGAGCTGAGCCCAGGAAGAAAGGAGGGATGGGGAGAAGGTGTTTTAAGATTTAGTTTTTATTTCTTCTGATTTGATCAATAATAAATTAAATCAGTTTTCCCCAAGTCAAGACTCCTTTGCCCATGATGAATATTGCTGATTGATCTCCCCCTATCCTCATCTCCACCCGCAAACCTTTCATTATAGTCTTCTGCCCAGTCAAGGAGAGCAGTGGTAGAGCAGCTCTGGTGGGCACCTGGTGTCCAGCCAAGGTCAGCCACCCCACACAGCTTTATTCAATGGTCCCCTACTCATCTTGACTCCCTCAGCCACTTTCCTTCAGTCTAACCAAGCATCTCAGAAGACATAATCTCTGTGATGTTGGTTATGAAGAGTAATTATGCTTTAATGACCTCTTCTTCAACCAGATTTTACTAATCATTTCCTACTCAATGTTTTTGTCCATGCAGACCTCTTAAATTTGCTTCCATGCTTATCTATTGATCATGTAACATTGATAGGATGGTCCAGAGGTAACTACAGACCAAAAGCAATTAACCCAGCGTTGAACTTCTGTTCCAAAAAGCAGCAGCATATAACCATGAGTCCAACTGGCTGCAAGTTTCTGCAGTCATTCATGGTATCCTTTTACCCAGTCATTAATAATAAATCAAGATTGCTCCCCAGCAAGCTGATAAGCTTTGAAGAGCCTTCCCTGTGGAAGTGCCACCATCTGACACCACCACATCTACCTGAGAATGTTGCTTGTGTGGGGAGCCAATGGCAGGGCTGAACCCAGGTCATTGCCTCCATGTAATAGCACAGGATGGTAGGGGTTGGAAGGGACCTCTGGGGATCATCCAGGCCAATCCCCCTGCTCCAGCAAGGTCACCCACAGCAGCTTGCCCAGGATCACCTCCAGCTGCCTTGGGAATCTCTCCCCAGAAGGAGACTCCACAACCTCTCTGGGCAGCTTGGGACAGGGCGCTGGCACCATCACAGCAAGTAAGTTTCTCCTCCTGCTCAGGTGGAACCTCCTGGCTTCCAGTTTGTGCTTATTGGCCCTTGGCCTGGCCCTGGCCACCACTGAGCACAGTCTGGCCCCAGCCTCTTGCCCCCAGTCTTTAGCTCTTGCTCAGCATTGAGCAGATGCCCTCTGGGGCTGCTCTTCTCCAGGCTAAGCAGCCCCAGGGCTCTCAGCCTTTCCTCCTGCCAGAGATGCTGCAGTGCCCTCAGTATCTTGGGACCCCCCACTGGATTCCCTCCAGTAGTTCCTTGTCTCTCTTGAACTGTGGAGTCTAGAACTGGACACAGTCCTCCACAACACATTTACTCTCAGATGAGGAGGTCAACAAGAAATTAAAGTATAACCAGCTCCATGCTGGTGGAGCTTCTCGTCAACACTGGGGAGACTTCAGGGCACCCACACTCAAACCAGCCTCATGACTCAAGTTCACAGGGAAATGCTCTGTGAGGTCCACGTCACCCTGGGGGTTAAACCACCACTGATACCCCCTGCCAACCTCCCCAAAAAATCAAGATCTGAATTAATCTCCTAGCACTTCATATCAGGGACAGATTCAGAATGATTGAAGGTCTCTCAGCCTCCCCCCTGCATCACTGGGTGTTCACAGGTTCCCCCTTCCTTCTCCCTCCCTTCCAAAGCCTCTGAAATATAAATTACTTTCACAGAAGAAATGGAAACTTGATCATTAAAATTAGATAACTGAACCAACTCACAGCCAGGGCTGGGACTTGCTAAATCCAAAGCCAAGATCAATTTTGTTAAGAGGGGAAAGTGTCATTTAATCGATAGCCATGTGCAAACTATTATTCTGATGCTCAACTTAAGCTCTTGCAGGGTGCTTTAACACACAGACCTTGCCCAGCACAGCCTTGGCTGCTACTGGGAATACTTCAGATGATATCATCTGCTAAGCCTCTAAAGCTGGGGTGACATTTTAGGTGACCAGTGAAGGGTGGAAGTGTTTAATTTAGGACACTTTTCCTGTACAACTATAGCAATAGGAGATCTCACAGATAACCTACCCTCACCAGCATCCTTCTGGGAGATATTTTTTTGGTTCCCTTTTTGCTATCCCACAGGACAAAAGGACCTTTCTGGTATGTTTTGAGCAAAGTCTGTTTATTTAGTCGATATTGTGGCTGATCTGCTGTTGAAATATCATCCATTTCCCTCCCCTGAGAGGTACTCCAAAGGAGCTGCAAGTAGTCAACTTGAAACAAAAAGGGCCATCTAAATATACAAAGAGAGGAGAACAATAGCAGCATTAATTATGAAGCAGGGCAGGGGCAGGGTTCCAAGGGGAATTGCTAGGCAGGGAATTGGTTCCTGCACAATTCATTTCTCTGGCGGGGGGCTCGGAAGAGCGGCGGCAGCAGGGAGAGGCTCCAGCAGAGAGTTGTTGTAGGGGATGGAGAGGGATGATGAGGATGGAGGGATGGGGAAAGAGAGATGGGATGAGGTTCAGCAAGGCTAAGTGCTGGGTGCTGCACTTGGGTCGCAACAACCCCAGGAATGCTCCACGCTTGGGGCAGAGGGGCTGGAAAGCTGCCTGGGGGAAAAGGACCTGGGGGTGTTGGTCAACAGCAGCTGAAGATGAGCCAGCAGTGAGCCCAGGTGCCCAAGAAGGCCAACAGCATCCTGGCTTGGATTAGCACTAGGATGGCCAGCAGGACTAGGGCAGGGATTGTCCTCCTGGACTGGGCTCTGGGGAGGCCACAGCTGGAATCCTGGGGTCAGTTTTAGGATCCTCATTCCAAGAAGGGAATTGAGGTGCTGGAGTGTGTCCAGAGAAAGGCAAGGAAGGTGGGGAAGGGTCTAGAGCACAAGTGTTGTGAGGAGCAGAGGAGGGAACTGGGGTTGGTTAGCCTGGAGAGGAGGAGGGTCAGGGGAGACCTTCTCACTCTCTCCAGCTCACTGAAAGGAGGTTGGAGGAAGGTGGGGGGTGGTCTGTTTTCCCAGGGAACAGTAGAAAAGCTGTGCTGGAGCACTGTGACCAGCTCTGGCTTCCTCAGCACAAGCAAAGCAGTTGGCAGAAGAAAGGCACAGTGGGCTGTGAAGACACCTGGCTGGTGAGCAAAAGGGTTGGCCAGTGGCCACCTGACTCACCCCAAATTCACCCTTGGGCTTGGATCATATCACTTAAACCCTGCTTAAACCCCTTTGTTATCACTTAACCCACCCTGTTATCTTCTGGGCAGTGCTGTTGGCTCCCAGCACCCTGCTCACTGCCCATCCTGGGGGGACCAAGGTGGGACCCCATGGTGGGACAACAGGCACACCACCACCAAGAAAAGCAACTTGACCTCATATCTTGACCAGCAAAAAACAAGCAGGGTCAACTTGGCTGGACCCTGGAAGAAGAATAAATTTATTCTTATTTTCCTTTCTTTAAACACCCTTTTCTTTGAGCAAAGAAGGGCTCAGCCACTCTCCTTGTCTAACTCCTCGCCCATCATCAGGTTCATCACAGCTTCCCTCTCAACATGGGTGACTTTCAGGTTCCTTTCAACTCCCAGTGACCTCACCTGCTTAATTTTTCTTAATTTTTTTACCCCCTCCCTTTTGTCTACGCCGACAAAATTTCTGTCAACAAAGCTGAAAGGCCAAGTAGAGTTCATGGTAACAATTCACATTTCTGAGCAGGTTGCCCAGAACTAAACCCTAACCTTAAACACAAACCTACAGTAGCTTTGAGAAACCAAGACATATAAATCCCAGCACAGAAAACAGGAATATGTCAATGTCTGCTGGGCTGAATTCTACGAGCTGTGCCCATAACTCAACCAGCCTGGAGCACCTCATCTGTCTGATATTTATGTGGTGCTTTAATTGCAAGAACAAAAACAACTTTTCCAAGCCTCACATATGTTGTATTTTGAACTCCTGACAATGGTGGCTGAAGGCATCATAAATTACACTTGTCCCCTCTGTAGAGCCAAAGTGACACGTGGAGCTGAGGTTTCTTTCCAGCAACTCCCTTGCAGGGAGGGTGATGTTGGCTATGGGCAACAAGGTATGAGATACCACCTTCAGCTGTGGGTCTGGGTTCAGCTTTCAGGAGAATATAGGGATTTGTAGGAAAGAATATAAGGATTTGGGTTGAATCCCTGCCTTGGGTACCAGTGGCAAAAAGATGCCAAGTATCAATCCTGTGGAGAAGGTCTTGGGGGTACTGGTGGGTGCAAAGCTGGAGATGAGGCAGCAATCTGTGCTCACAGACCAGAAGACAACCCTGTCCTGGGCTGCAGCCCCAGCAGCATGGCCAGCAGGGCAGGGAGGGGATTCTCCCTCTGCTCTGCTCTGAGGAGACCTCACCTGCAGTGTTGGGGCCAGCTCTGGAGTCCTCAGCACAGCACAGACATGGAGCTGGTGGAGCAGGTCCAGAGGAGCCCACAAAAATGATGTGAGGGCTGGAAGCTCTCTGGTGTAAGGACAGGCTGAGAGAGTTGAGGTTGTGGAGCCTGGAGAAGAGAAGGCTCCAGGGAGACCTTACTGTGGCCTTTCAGTGTTTACAGGGCCTATCAGAAAGATGAGAAGAGACTTTTTTGTAGGACCTGTTGTGACAGGACAAGGGCTGATGGTTTGGAACTAAAAGAGGAGACTTATACTAGAGAGAAGGAAGAAATTTTTATGCTGAGGGTGGTGAGACCCTGTCCCAGGTTGCCCAGAGAGGTGTTAGCTGTCCCATCCCTGGGACCATCCCAGGTCAGGTTGTTTGGGGCTTTGAGCAACCTGCTCTAGTTGGAGATGTCTCTGCTGACTGCAGGGGGTTGGACTAGATGACCTTGACAGGTCTCTTCCATTCCAAACCATTCCACAACTCTTTGAGGTCCTGGAAGTCATCATTATTACTGGGAGCATTTTGCCTTGCAGTGAGGGATGAAGACTTTGGCCAGAAGCTGCACCCTAATGACACCTAGACCCCCTCAAGTCCCCTCTCTCCTCACTGGACATCTATCACCCCCCCATCCTTCTGAAGGTGGTGGTGCCAAGGGCAGCACAGCTCTAATTGACATCATGTGTTGACAGGGTTGGCTGCATTAAAGAGCACACATGGCACAAAATATATCTGGAAAAATGAAATAATAAAAGCAAAAAAAAAGGGAAAAAAATGACATTTTCCTTCCCTGCTTAGGAGCAGCAGAACCCTGTGTAGATAGGTTGTTAGACACAGTTTAAATATAGCATCTGACTATGAAAACATGAATAATTGCGGTGCTGAGGACGTCTGGCTAATCTTTAGCAGAAGTGCAATCAATCACTGGTGTCAGACTGGGAAGTTTTCCTCAGCTTCATACACAAAACCTTCCTTCAACTGCAAAGCTAGATCCACTTTCAGGGTTTGGATTGACTTCCCCATCTGATATTAATGGAAAGGGCTCGCGGCATGAAGAGGCACTGCTCAGAATTCAGTTTCTGATTATTATTTCTTGGTTTCAAAAGAAAGAAATAATAGATCCAGTCAGGGACAACAGTCATTGGGAAAGGAAAAAAGGAAAAAAAAAAAGAAACAAAAAAAAAAAGGGAGGGGAGAAGAAAAAAGGAAGAAACAAAAGGAAAGCCCCAACAAAAAAAACAACAACCCTGTAGAGATGAAGGGGAATTTGGATGGGTTTGGGTTTGGAGCTTTATGAAAGAAAACACAAGGAACATGTTTGGCTGATCATTTGGGAATGGATATAAACTAGAGGAGGGTAGATTTAGATTAGATATTAGGAGGAAGGTCTTCACCATGAGGGTGGTGAGACAGTGGAACAGGTTGCCCAGAGAGGTTGTGGAAGCCTCATCCCTGGAAGCTTTTAAGGCAAGGCTTGATGGGGCCCTGGGCAACCTGATCTAGTGGGAGATGTCCCTGCCAGGGAGTGGGGTTGGAACTAGGTGATCTTTAAGCTCCCTTCCAACCTGAGCCATTCTATGATTCTATGATCTTGCAAGTCCATGAAGAGTGATGAGAGAAAAGCAGCAAGGAAAAGCCAAGCCTTAACAGTCAACCCAAAAACCCAGGGGCACTCTGTGCCCACCATCCTTATTGCCTCTCCTCCAGAAGCTCGATAGTGCCTCATCTTCTGATGGTGAAACATAAAAATAGGGAAAAGGAAAGAGCAAAATAGGGAAAAAAAAGAGGAAAAGGTCTCATCAAACTGTGTCAGGAGAGGTTTAAGTTGGACATTTGGAACAATTTCTTTTCCCAAAGGGTTGTCAAGCCCTGGCCCAGGCTGCCCAGGGCAGTGGTGGAGTCACCATCCCTGGAGGGATTGAAAAGAAGTGTACATGTGGTCCTGAAGGACATTGTTTAGTGGTGACCTGGCAGTGTTGGGTTAATGGTTGGATTCAATGACTGTAAAGCTCTTTTCCACCCAAACTGATTCTGTGATTCTATACAAACATTGTTGTATTAACAAACTGGATTTTTCTTCTCCTAACTAAGAGCCAATATTCACTCACTCAAAGGTCAGCTGCACTGGTCAATGGCATGGTCTAGTCCAGGCCCCAGCTACACCAAAGCTTTGCCCATCCCTCAGTAGACAGTAAGATAATTCTAGCTTTTCTGGAAGAGTATTTCTCTTGTTTTCATAGAACTGGTTAGGTTAGAAAACACCTTTGAGATCATCAAGTCCAACCATTAACCCAACACTGCCAGTTTTCCCCCATTTCCTAGAAAGCAGTTGTACTTTCTGCTGCAGCATGGGGCACAGGCCTGGCTCACATGTCTCTCCTTGGATGGAAAGAGGTAATAATGAAATGATCCCAGTTTAACTAATCTGACCTCTGGCTGACCATGACTCCATGCAATTACTCATGCACTGAGCACAATAATTCATGCTAGACCAGCACATATCTTCAGAAGAGCAGTCTCTGCTCAACCAGAAGATGCATGAACAAGACCAGGAGAATCAAGTCAAATCTCCTTCTTCCTACTGAAAGGCTACTGGAGACAAGGTCATCCATGCAATTACTTATGCACTGGGCACAACAATTCACGTTAGACCAGGGCATGTCTTCCAGAAGAGGACACTGCTCTACTAGAAAATGCGTAAGTAAGACCAAGAGAACCAACTCAAGTCTCCTTCTCCACACCAAGGCCTTGCTGAAGACCATCTTGCAGACCCTACCTGCTGCTACAGAGCCAAGCTCACCAGTTAATGCAGTTTTTACAGCCAGGATTGTTTTCCCCAGTTTATTACAGCATAGACAGAAAGGTTCTGTCACCATTTCCTATATTAAATAAGAAAACCTCAGAGCTGGCAGCAGTAGAAACACTAATTATTCTGGTTGCTGGCATCAAACCACTGTGAAAGCCCAGACTTCATCTGGCTGATAAAGTTCATGGAGCATTCTTAAGCTGTCAAAAAGCTCTGGGTTGGCTCAAGGTATGAAGGAACCTGATCTGATCAAGCTCATGGAGCATTCTTAAGCTGTCAAAAACCTCTAGGCTGGCTCAAGGTATGAAGGAACCTGATCTGATCAGACAGATCCTAAAGCAATTCAGTGCAGACATGGGCAAGCACCACCCACTTGGTTGTGCATCTCTTGCTACTTCTTTCCATCTTTGATGATTTAGTTTTATTCATTGGGGTTCTTCTTGTGGGCAGGCGAAGGACTGCCAAGTGAGCTGACAGCTGAGGGATGTGCCTAAAAGCTGACATCTCCAAACCAGAAAATAGGGTTCATCAAAATTAAACAGTGGTAAGACTGGCTCTGCAGCCACAGCTGAAGTGATGGTATCTGGAGCCTCTAGGATATGGAAGGTCTCCATACTGGTGAGTAATACCTGGATCTGTAACCAGTTGCAATCTGAGCACAAGGGCGTAGTTAAGTTTGGGGTCCGGTTTTATACTGGAATCACAGACTGTTAGGGGTTAGAAGAGACCTCTGGAGATCATCTAGTCCAGTCCTTCTGTCAGAGCAGGTTCACCTAGAGCAGGTTGCACAGGATGGTGTCCAGATGGGGTTGGAATGTCTCCAGAGACGGAGATGGAACATGCAGTTTGTTTAGAGGTGTCAAAAATGCATCCAATCACTGCTGAGACTGCAAGTAGTGTGAAAATCCTCAGGAGATGCTTCCTGCTCCAAGAGCATCCTTGTCTGCATTGGCTGCTCTTGTAAACATGACATCTGACACACAAGAGCTCCTTTCTTTCCTTGCCTGCTTCAGCAATCTGGCTCCTACCAGCACAGCATCGATGTGCAGCTTCATGGCTGGAGGTAGAAACTCCTCTCTTGAGAAGCTTGCTCTCGTCTCCAGCCCTGAGCCCACAGCCCTGCCTTGTGCACCTGAGCTGTAATCCATGGTCATGTTGACTTGGGTCATCTCAGGAAATACATAGTGAAAGAAGAGTGAAATAAATCTTCTAAGAATTACAGAATCATTTTGAGTGGAAAACACCTTTAAGATCATCAAGTCCAACTGGTAACCAGCACTGCCAGGTCACCACTAGACCATGGCCCCCAGCACCACAGCTCCAGGGCTTTTAAACCCCTCTGAGGATGGTGACTCCACCACTGCCCTGGGCAGCCTGGGCCAGCCCTTGACAACCCTTTCCAAGAAGAAATTGTTCCTCATGTCCAATCTAAACCTCCCCTGGTACAACTTGAGGCTGTTTCCGCTTGTCCTATCACTTGTTCCTTGGGAGAAGAGCCCAAACCCCACCTAGCTCCAGCATCCTGTTATGGAGGAGCAGAAAGAGTGAGAAGGTCTCCCCTGAGTCTCCTCCAGGCTAAACAATCCCAGTTCCCTCAGCTGCTCCTCACAACACTTGGGCTCTAGACCCTTCACCACCTTCGTTGCCCTTCTCTGGACACACTCCAGCACCTCAATTCCCTTCTTAGAGTGAGGAGCCCAAAACAGAACCAGGATTCAAGGGGTGATTTTCTGGGGTGTAGTAGAAGGGGTGTGGTCAGTAGGTCAAGAGAGGTTCTTCTCCCCCTTTACTCCACCCTATCCTATCAGAAGGATAGGAAACTGCTGGAAAGAGTCCAGCACAGAGCCACCAAGATGCTGAAGGGAGTGGAACATCTTCCTGATGAGGAAAGGCTGAGGGAGCTGGGTCTCTTTAGCTTGGAGAAGAGGAGACTAAGGGGTGACCTCATCTATGCTTTTAGATATGTGAAGGGTTGGTGTCAGTAGGATGGGGTCAGGCTCTTCTCAGTGAAGCCCAGTGACAAGACAAGGGGCAGTGGCTGTAAGCTGAAGCACAGGAGGTTCTGTGTGAATACAAGACAAATTGTTTCCCAGTTGAGGTGCCAGAGCCCTGGACCAGACTGCCCAGAGAGGCTGGGGGGACTCCTGCTCTGGAGAGATCCCAAACCTGTCTGGACACACTTCTGTGTGACCTGGTCTAGGGAATCCTGCTGTGGCAGGGGGGTTGGACTAGGTGATCTTCTGAGGTCCCTTCCAGCTCCTAACATTCTGTAATTCTCTGTGGACTCCCCAGTGCCCAGTCCAGGAGGACAATACCTGCCCTGCTCCTGCTGCCACCCTAGTGCTGATCCAAGCTAGGATGCTGTTGGCCTTCTTGGCCAAAACTTACGCATTTGGTTTGCTTGTTGGGCAGAGCTTCCTGCAAGTAAAGGCTTTTGGGGCAGGTGAAGGTGCAGTTTTGGAGGTTCTCCCCAACTTGGAGAGTTATCTACCAACCCGATTTCTCTACATTCCCACATCATCCTCACTCTTATCCTCACCAGCAAACCAAGGAAATAATTGCACTGCCACAAAGGATGCTAATTGTCCTGTAACTTTACCCGTTTTCAGGACACACTATGCACTAGGGACACCATGGTGCTGGGAAGGAACATCATTCTAAACCTGCTACTCCATCTGGAGATCACCATGTACTACCTTGGGATGTCATCTTCTCTCTCAGTAGGATTTAAGTGATTTTAGTGATGCTTTCACTGCCAAATGCTGAAAGGAGGTTTATGATGCTGCAGGGAGGAGCTCACCATGAAGAAATAACCCCAGTGGGACCTTCAGATGCCCCAGGAATCACCACAACAAAGGCATTTCCGGTTGATATTCCCAAATGCAAACCCATAACCCAAGCTTAACAAACCGCTGGCAAGAAGGAGCAGACACCTTCTACAGCAGCCAATGGCAGAGCCCAAGATGCAGCCATTCCCCAGAGGTGGGGATACATACTTTGCCTCAGCCAAAATATGCTGGCACCTATTTTTTGGCTTCTCCTCTCCTCCAGGCAGGTGTGAGCCCAATCTTCCCTTGGAGACATCCCACCATGCTGGGAGGACTGGGGCTGTTCCATTTCCTCACTCATCAGATAAGTTCTTGCGGGAGTTTTGGCAGTGAGGCTCCAAAGATGAGCTTGGCTCCCCTCCTAACAGTTGGAAGTACCTTCAAGGCAGGATTTGTTTTGATAAGGGATCTCTGGCTTCCTCCTTTCCTTTGCCTCGGCACGTCCGTGGGTTTTCTGATCCTGTTAAGCTCTTGCTCCAGATGGCTCTTACAGGTCTCTTCCAACCCAAATGATTTTATGAGTCTATGACAGCACTAAAGATGTGCTCTTGGAGTTGCCTTTGACCTCACATCCTTGCACAGCTGCTAAACCTCACGGGTTCAACTTTTGCCAAAACGTTATGCTAAACACCCAAGAACCCTCACCAACTTCTCCCATATTGATTCAGCCCCACAGAACCTACAACAACAACAAACCAGCTGCTTCTCTGGAGGAGATGACCCCTTCCAACACAGAAGAAAACTGTTAAGGTTTCACATGATCAGGATAAAACTCATTTGGTCTGCTCAAGCTTTTAGGAGGACTTTGTTCCACACCATTAAGGTTTCTCATCATCCTTCGAGGTGGGTAGGCTAAGGAGGTTTAAATGACATGCCCAAGGCAAAGGCAGCAGAGCAAGTCAGTGGTTCAGACCAAAGCAATGGGAAGAGCCCTGTTTGCCTGTGTTTTTAGGAAACTGGATGTCCAAATCCCTCAGAAATGATACATCCCATCATTTGGAGACCTGATCCCAAAATGCCTTATGCAATGGATGGTCCCCACAGACCCAGTCCCACACACCATTCTACAAGGGCCACTTGTGTATTCTTGCTTGAAAAGTAGGACAAAAGGAAAGGGGCAAAAAGTGGATTTATTCCTATCAAAGGTTTTACCACCCAAATTCTCTGATGCAGGGCTGGTAGGAGACTTGGGATGCCACTGGTAGACAAACTCTTGCTGGAGGAGTCCAGCCTTATTTAACTGAAGGATTACTAAAAGCTGCTAATGTATGGTAGAAACATTTAGCTTCTTCTGGAAGAAAGGACACTGAGATATTAATCACCAATTCCTGCAGGATCTATTACTGGGGTTGCAAAGACAAGGATGAAAAGAAGGCAAAACCTGCCAGTCAAAACACTAAAGAACTGAAATTCCTCCTGTCTCCAGTCCTCCACAGTGATCCTGAGCTACTCCAAGTTGACAACATCAATTCCTCCAGGTTGTAATTCAGGAACTCACTGTGCACCAAGAGCTAATTGCTTTAGAAAACTACAGTTTATTAGCAAGGTTCCAAGCCATCCATTCTTTGCCAACATCCAAACTGAGAGCAGATTCTGGAGGAAAAGATCTGAAAGCCAACTTGGTCACATGGAAACTGACTCTTTGTGACCTTCAGATAGGTGGGTCACAGGAAATTTGCTTTGTTTGGACATTTTCTCCAGCAGCTACTCTGCAATAATTCTCCCTGGAGAAACTTTGCTAGGCACATGATGCACAGCTGTAGAAGAACATACAATCATAGAATCCTTTAGGTTGGATGAGACCTTTAAATCAAGAGCAACTGTTAAACAGCACTGCCAGGTCACCCTTAAACCACGTCCCTCAGCACCACATCTCCACATCTTTTCAACCCCTCCGGGGATGGCGACTCCACCACTGCCCTGGGCAGCCTGGCCCGAGCCTTGACTACCCTTTTGGGGAAGAAATTGTTCCTCATGTCCAACCTAAGCCTCTCCTTGTGCAACTTGGGGTTGCTTCCTCTTGTCCTTTTGCTTTGGCTCTGGAGGCTCATGAAGAGCTAGTTAGTCGAGTCTAAGAGGGTCAAAATCCCATTTAGGATCCAGTGTGGGGGCAACACAAGGCACTCAACCCTTCCAAAGCCAAGGCTCCCTATTGCTGTCGCTCCAAGCTGCCTGCTAGAGAAGACAACATGCCTGAGGTTAGGCTGAGAGAAATCTTTGCACATAGTAAATACGAGGAAATTAATGCAGGATGGTAGCAAACACGTTGTAAATCCCAACTCTGGTTTGCTCCCCGCTCATCGCCCCGCAGAAACAGCCTCTTCCGTTGACATCAAAATAATTTGCCCAATTGTCAGCACCAGCAGGCGTCTTGCTGGTGCAGGGACTTAGTCAAAAGCCAACAACAACAACAACAACAACAACAAAAACCAAAAACCACCACTCTGACAGTAAAAGGCATTTGGAAAACTGCATTTCTGGGGAAGTTTCCACCCCGTAAACTCCGCGGGAGTTCGATCACGGCTCCGAATTCTTTTGCTTTCTGTTATAACTTAGCTCTTGTTCATGTGCCAGCTTACATAAGCAAGAGAGCGTGGCTCCACCGTTCCAGCGTGGAACCAAGGACCAGAATGTGTAGGTGCCATCAAGGAGCCACTTTGCCCTGCTGCAATCAACCACCTCCCCTCCCCAGCCACCACCAGGGGCAAGGAGATGCTCTCTCCGGGGAGCAGAGGCTCTTGCTCAACGTCTCCTCCACTACCCGCAGAGCATCCTGACATCTTCCTGTCAAGGCGTTAAGAGTCTCTTTTGTTATTCACCAAGTCAAACAGAGGTTACACCAAATGAAAGCCATAAGCATTTCAAATCCTGCTGAAACCAGGCTTTAAAGCCCTGTCTCCTCCAAACGTGCGTGGGTCAGTCCGGAGAGATAAAACTGCGGCTGTGCCTTGGAGCAGCGAGACCGGGGCTCATCACGTGAAGGGATGGGGATCTCCACTGGCGCCAAGCAGAAGCTGTCAGAAAGCCGACCAGATGTCTGCTCTGCCACAGCCACCACCCCTTCCAAGGGAGGATCCGTGGCGTGGACGGCAGCCAGGTGGAGGAACAAAAGGGCGCCTGCTTGGTTTCTCCTCCCGTTATTCAATACCGAGGCTTAGCGGTCACACCACATTTGCCTCCTCTCCTCTCCGCTGATGGATGCTCAGTGCCCATCCCACCTCCACCACACGCAACTGGGTCTCACCTTCCTCGGGCTGCATGGCTGCACATTATCGCCTCTCCGTCCCCGCGAGGCATCCCGGGCCAAAATATAATGTTCCTGAAATTTGCCGGATGAGAGGACGCTAACAGGCTGATCTTTCGAACCTCTCCCATTCTTCTCATAATTTATTGATGAAAGGATTCCTGGCTGGTTAGGCAATATCCCTCCGGATGAAAGCCTGGCTAAGGTTCTCCTCTTTCTCCCACCCTCGGTAACATACACCTCCTCTCGGAGGGGCCCCCGATGAAAAATTCACTACTCGCTGGGGCTGCGCTGCCAGTTGTGCTGCTGATGGATCGCGTTACTTCTTACCTGTGCAGATTAATCAGGTTACAGCTCCAGCCTGCCAACAAAGCATGGCCTCACACCTCAACTCCAGGACCTAAAGCCTCTTCTAACATCCCAGTCAGGCAAACGATGTTAGAGGTACACCCAAGCTTGAAACCAAGCCTAAGAGTCAGGAGTGGCTTTAGCCATCAGTTCAGGTGAGGAGAAACATCAACTTGCACCACAACTAGCATGAAAAACTTATTTATACTTGAAAATTTTAGTTCAAAAGAGTAGTGTGACAGCATGGACCAAGAGCTGGGTGATGGGAATTGAGAGTGAGGAGCTCTGCTGCCCTAAAACAGTATCTCTAAGTGAGCTCCTAAAGGGTAAACCAATGCAATGCTTTCCTTATCTCTTAGGTAGGGCTGTACAGAAGTTTAATTTGTGCTTTTCATGATTTGAGACTGAATGAAAACTGGGATGGACATATTCCTAATGATTTTGCAAATTCAGTACCCTACCAGGAGAATTTTGTCACTATGAGTAGCTCTCCTTTTCCAGAGGAAAAGGCTCATATACCTTTTCAGTGCTTAAACCCAGTTTAGCAGCTCTTAGGATTTTACTGCAAGGCAGGAAATCCTGACTCTGAACTTGTTTGATGCAGTGCTTGACCCCACCTGCACTGCTGTGCTCAGGTCTGGAGGTCCCAGCACTAGAAAGACATGGACCTGTTGAAGTGGGTCCAGAGGAGGCCACAAAGGTCATCAAGAGACTGGAACTCCTCTCCTCTGGGGACATGCTAAGATAGTTGGGGTTATTGAGCCTGGAGAAAAGAAGGCTCTAGGGGCAACTTAGTGCAGCCTTGCAGTACTTAAAGGGGCCTACAGGAAAGCTGGAGAGGGACTTGTACAAGGGCATGTAGCGATAGGACAAGGGGTGATGGTTGCAAACTAAAAGAAGAGATTTAGACTACAGAGAAGGAAGAAATTATTCACTATGAGGGTGGTGAGACCCTGGCCCAGGCTGCCCGCAGAGGTTGGAGATGCCTCATCTCTGAAACCACTCCAGGTCAGGTTGGTGGGAGCTCTGAGCAACATGATCTAGGTGCAGATGTCCCTTCTGACTGCAGGGGGGTTGGACTTGATAATCTTTAAGGTCCCTTCCAACCTAAACCATTCCACAACTCTATGACTCCACCACCAAATCAGCCCACAATCAACCACAAAGCTGTAGTTTTGACTGAGGATAACAAACCCACCCCAGAAAGATGTTTTAAAACCCTGGGAACATGTTTTCTTTGCACTCAAAATATGCACCTTGGCTATTTTCAAAGAATGAACCAACACAACTGCTCCACCACAGACATATGCAACACAGGTGAGAGTTATGGATCATGCCTTGGAGGGTGACGCTTATTCAGAAAAGCTAATTCAAAACAGGAACACATCCTGTGCTTGGCTGGGCAGTATGGAGGACATGACTGACCTGCCACAAATTCCAGCCTTCACTTCATCCACTGCTTCTCCTCAAACCAGGACTGTTGCTCAACCTTTTGTCTTCTTGGCTTAACCTTAACCAGACAACCAAATATGAGTTACATGAGGTCAGATTTCAGCTGTGGGAAACACAGGTAACTTCTGCAGCCAAATTCCTTCGCGGTGCAGTTCCACCAGGGCAATTGTATTGTCACTCATCACAAATGTCATGGAGATTATTCAGCAATTAAAACTGACTTCTGAGAATTGCAGCCCTAAGACAAACCGAAGGCATACGAAAACACAGCAACTGTTAACTCATTCCACCCCCAACAAAACTCAGAGGCCAAGAGGGCAGCAAGTCAGGAAACCAATTTCAGAGACAACTCAAACTCCAGTATAAAATCATCATCATCATTATCATCATCATCATCATCATCATCAGGAAAGTAAGAACCAATGCAGGTGCTTCACACTTTGGATTTTCAAGGTCAGAAGCATAGCTCCTATTAAAGAAAACAATAACCTTAAGAAATTCTCTTAAGCAGTTATTGTAGCTTTGGAGCATCACTGAAGCTCACAAACCTTTGGTCGTGGGTGAAAACCCCCATTTCTTAACATATTTATATTTATCATGAAATTAACTACTGAAGAGAGTCCAGCAGGAGCTCCCAAGATGCTGAGGGCACTGCAGCATCTCTGGCAGGAGGAAAGGCTGAGAGCCTGGGGGCTGCTTAGCCTGGAGAACAGCAGCCCCAGAGGGGAGCTGCTCAATGCTGAGCAAGAGCTAAAGGCTGGGGGAAAGAAGCTGGGGCCAGACTCTGCTCAGTGGTGGCCAGGGACAGGCCAAGGGGCACTGGGTACCAACTGGAACCCAAGAGGTTCCACCTGAACAGGAGAAGAAACTTGTTTGCTGGGCCCAGGCTGCCCAGAAAGGTTGTGGAGTCTCCTTCTGGGGGGAGATTCCAACCCCAGCTGGAGGTGATCCTGGGCAAGCTGCTGTGGGTGACCCTGCTGGAGCAGGAGGGTTGGACTAGATGATCTCCAGAGGTCCCTTCCAATTCCTATCATGCTGGGATTCTACGACGAGTTGCCCAATAACATGAAGATGAAGTTGCAACGCCAAGTCTAGCGCCTCCCAACTTCCAAAA
The DNA here is from genome assembly GCA_013399015.1 of Galbula dea. Classification (NCBI taxonomy): domain Eukaryota; kingdom Metazoa; phylum Chordata; class Aves; order Piciformes; family Galbulidae; genus Galbula; species Galbula dea. The sequence goes on from VWZX01001541.1 coordinate 193,536, forward strand.
CTATCTATGGAAATTCCCCTCCTTCCTTCTTCCAACTCCCCCTGGGACAAAGTCTTGGAAGCAAGACTTCTTTAGAAGGTTTCTCCAACATTTTTTCTCCTCTTTGGATGTACTGCATGTTCTGGGATAGCTGTGGGTCTCCTTACCTCTTTATCCTCTGTGGGAACGAAGCCAGGGTGATGTTTGCTTTCTGTAAATTACATCTTTCCTTATTGTTTTTTCCTGCAATGCCCAGAAGCAATCTATTAACACTGACCAGGAATTCCCTGCACAAGAGATCTTCTCCAAAGAGCAAAGCGCTCCAGCAATGCCAGGAATGTGCTCGGACCAACCGGCAAAGAGCTAATGACTTCAAAGAAAGGCTGTTAACATCTGGCTTAGCTTAGCCTAAAGCTAGAACCAAACCACAGTCTCCTCGGCTCTACTGGCACCACGCTCCTGAGAAATCAGACAGCTCTGGGATGACAGTTCTGCGTCGGCATGGCAGCAAGGAAACAGCATTTGATGAGGTGTCAAGTTAAAACCATCTTTGCTGCAGCAGAATTGATGGTACCCAGCTTTGACCCCCTGGGAAGGTCCTTCTGCGGTGGAACTGGATGGTTTAAGAGAAGGTGGAGGTGTTTAATGCCCTTTGAAGGAATAGAGTGGACCCTCAGTATGTTTGAGTGGCTGATACACACCAGGAGGTTGTGCTGCCATTCAGCGTGACCTGGACAGGCTGAGAGTTGGTCAGATTAAAACATCATGAAATTCAACAAGGAGAAGAGTAGGGTCCTGCACCTGGGGAGGAATAACCTCATGGACCAGGACAGGTTAGGGACTGATCTGCTGGAAAGCAGCTCCATGGAGAAGGACTTCGGAGTGCTAGGGAACAACAAGTTTGCAACGAGACAGCAATGTGCCCTTGTGGCCAAGAAGACCAACGGTCTCCTGGGCTGCATCAAGACAAGCGTGGCCAGAAAGTTGAGGGAGGTGCTCCTCCCCCTCCACTCAGCTTTAGGCCACATCTGGAGTCCCAGGTCCAATTCTGGTCTCCCCTGTTCAAGAAGGACAAGGAACTTCTGGAGAGGGTACAGAAAAGGGCTACAGAAATGATTAGGGGACTAGAACATCTATGTTATGGGGAAAGGCTGAGAAAGCTGGGGCTGCTTAGCCTGGAGAGGAGAAGACTGAGGGGGGAACTTATCAATGCTTATCAGTACTTCATGGGTGGGCATAAGAAGGCTGGGGCCAGACTCTGCTCAGTGGTGGCCAGGGCCAGGCCAAGCAGCACTGGGCACCAACTGGAACCCAGGAGGTTCCAGCTGAACAGGAGGAGAAACTTGTTTGGTGTGAGGATGTTGGAGCCCTGGCCCAGGCTTCCCAGAGAGGTTGTGGAGTCTCCTTCTGGGGAGAGATTCCAAAGGCACCTGGAGGTGATCCTGGGCAACCTGCTCTGGGTGACCCTGCTCTGATAGGGGTGTTTGGAGTAGAAGGTCTCCAGAGGTCCCTTTCAAGCCCTAACATTCTGTGATTCAAGATGTGGTCAAGCTCCAAGGTGTTGGCAGAGCACCACCACGACTCCCAACTGACAAAGAAGACCAAGAGCTTTCTCCACTGCCACACAACAGAGCAAATTCATATTCACAGTTTCTGCAGCACTTCTTATTAAGCTTTTTAAAGTAATTACATGGGAAAGGTATGCATGAGCAGTTCCTGCAGCCCACAATAGCATCCATATCTTTGAAAACTCCTTCAAGAGTCAGGTTGTAGCTCGTGGGTGTTGAAGACAAGGGGAAATGACAGCATCATGGCCACCAAAAGCTTAAGAATGACACAAACCCACTTTTATTCAATTACTTTTCACAGAATCACAGAAATGCACAGAAATGCAGAAAAAGGAACTTCTGGGGATCATCTAGTCCAGCCCCCTGCTAAAGCAGGGTCATCCACAGCAGGTTGCCCAGTATCACCTCCAGGTGGATTTGGAATGTCACAGAGCAATAGAATCACAGGTTGGTTTGGATTGGAAGGGACCTTTCAAGCTCATCTAGTCCAACCCCCTGCAGTCAGCAGGGTCATCTCCAACTAGAGCAGGTTGCTCACAGCCCCAGACAACCTGACCTGGAATGGTTCCAGGGATGGGACATCTCCCACCTCTCTGGGCAACATGGGACAGGGTCTCACAACCTTCAGTGCAAAAAAATTCTTCCTTCCATCTAATCTAAATCTCCTTCTTTTACTTTCAAACCAACTGGCCCCAACACTTTAGGTGAGGTCTCTGCAGAGCAAAGCAGAGGCAGAATCCCCTCCCTGGCCACACTGCTGGTTGGAAGGTGCTGGGTATCTCCAGCTCCCTGTTCAGCTCATCCTGCTCCAAGGACTTAACACCCAGGGATGAGAGGATGCAGCATATCCAGGGCTCTCAGGGCAGACCAGGGTGGCTCGGGGCTCTGAGCTCCACAGGAGCCTTTCTACAGGCAGCAGCTGCTCTGACAGCACAGACAAACGTCCTCAAGAAACCAAATGCCATCCCACACGTGGTGATTTCCAGCCTTATTGATGAAAGACAGATTTAAGCTCCTGTGCAAGAGCCAAAGACATCCAAAAACTTCCCTACCCCTCAAAAAGCTGATTTCATCCCAAGATCCAATTGCAACCCTATCATTTACAGAAAAAAAAGCAACCAACCCCATGAATATCCTCTTAGCATAATCTACTTTAAAAACTAAATCTCATTTGTAGGTTATTAGAGCTGCTGCAGTCTGTAACCTCCTTGCATGGAGCCCAACAGGAATTTTGAGAGGAGGGAGCTGGAGGTGGTTGTGCTGCAGTGTTTTGACAAGCTGCTGTGATGCTGGCTGCAGAAGGCTCATTAGCTGCAGTGCCAGCCACAAGCAGCTCCAATCACTCGCAGAAAACGCTGCTTGAAAACGGCAGTGGAAAAACAGATGAAGAAAAATCCCAAGTGATGGCATTAATGAGATCTGTGCTGAGTTGCAGGGCTCAATGGCTCAGCTCATTGTCAGCTCCAGCCTCCAGCCAAGGTCTGTGTGGTTTCTATTTAGATTAGGCTGACAGGAGCAATAATCCTGTCTCTGCTCCTCTCTACAGCCCTATCACACTTCTGGGGCAAAAGTGACTGAGCTGTTGGTCATAAACAGCTAAAAGATCTCTCCCTCACCCTAAGTTTTAAAGTCTGTTTTAAAACATACTTTCACATGAACACATCAATCCAGGCTGGGGGATGAAAAGATGGACAGAGCCCTATGAGGAAGGACTTGGGGGTATTGGTGGGTGAAAAGCTGGAGATGAGGCAGCAGTGTGTGCTCACAGACCAGAAGACAACCCTGTCCTGGGCTGCAGCCCCAGCAGTGTGGCCAGCAGGGCAGGGAGGGGATTCTGCCTCTGTTCTGCTCTGGGGAGACCTCACCTGCAGTGCTGGGGCCAGCTCTGGAGCCCACAGCACAGACATGGAGCTCGTGGAGCAGGGCCAGAGGAGGCCACAGAAATGATGTGAGGGCTGGAAGCTCTGTGGTGTGAGGACAGGCTGAGAGAGTTGGGGTTGTTGAGCCTGGAGAAGAGAAGGCTCCAGGGAGACCTTACTGTGGCCTTTCAGTACTTAAAGAGGCCTAGAAGAAAGATGAGGAGAGACTCCTGAGGAGGGCCTGTTGTGACAGGACAAGAGGTGATGGTTTGAAACTGAGGGAGATTCAGATTAGAGGGAAGGAAAAGGTTTTTATTGTGAGTGTGGTGAGACCCTGGCCAGGTTGCCCAGAGAGGTGGGAGATGTCCCATCCCTGGAACCATACCAGCTCAGGTTGTTTGGGGCTCTGAGCAACCTGCTCCAGTTGCAGATGTCCCTGCTGACTGCAGGGGGTTGGACTGCATGTGCTTTCAAGGTCCCTTCCAACCTAAACCATTCTACGATCCTATGATTCTACCACAGGAGCTTCAGGTCTGATAGGAGTTGGCAAAAAGACAGTTTCCCTGCAAGAAAAGAAAGGAAATATCTTTATTTTCCCACTACTACTTGGCTTCTTCTCAATACTGACACATATTAAAGCTTTTCATGGAGAGGGAGAAACTGAGGCATGGGGACTCTGAGCACAGGGAGGTGCAGAGCTGCAGCCATGGTGCATTGCTTCACACCAGTCCCCAGTGACTCCATCCCTGATCTGAGAAACCTGGATCCTATTAATGGCCTTGGCAAAGCCTTTGGGCCAGGGCTTTGCTCATGTGAACGAATCCTGGGACTTGGAGACTGGGACTTTCCTCCACTGTGACTCAGTTTCCATCCCAGCAGGCCTGAGTTCAGAGTTTCGGGAACCTCCAAGAAAGAGGAGTGATGGGATGCCAGGAGATGGACAACCTCTGCCCCTTCAAATGACTTCAAAGAAGTCACCATCAGAATCACTGATCATTCACTCCTCAAGGGTTTTGGATCTGTAGAGCAGGTGGAGGTTCATCCTGAAGCACAACATGGCTTAGCTCAAGAAGGAAGAGTTTGGACAGTCAGCAGAAGAGCTCAGCAAGGTTTTCCCAAACCTTTTCCAATCAAAATCAACACAAAACCTCAAAATGACCCAAAAAGCAAAGGGTAACCAAAGACCATTCTTCTGTGACATCTGGGAGGGTGGATTCCTCCCAGAAAGAATTCTCTACTTCCTCCAACTTTCCACTAGTTTCATTTCAAAGAAAATAATTAAAAAACATTTATATTTTCAGTTTGGGACACTAGACCCAAACTAAAAGCTGAGGGCCATGAGGTCAATCATTTTAGCACCTACCAACCCAAAAGTCAGATACAGAGGAAAAAGAACCAGAGTGCCCTTGAAGTGACCAGCAGAAAGATAAGGAACAACCACACAGGTTGCAATAACACAAACCAAAATGGCATACAAGCAAAAAAAACCCCTTTAAATATTTCCCAGTTGGAAAGGGGTCAAAGAGGTTGGAGAGTCTCTCAACAAGGTCCTGACCAACCTGGTCTACCTCTGGCATGAGCCCTGCTCTGGACACTAGTGGTTGGGGCAGAGACATCCAAGGTTCCCTTCTAGCCAATACTCTTCTGCATCACATGCTTCTGTTCTGGAATACTTTTTTTTTGCTAAGGGTCCATGGAGAAGGATTGAAGGTCAATTCCCACAGGACAGACCTGCTCTGCAGATGCTGCACTATAAGCCAGGTGCTTCCTCAACACCTGCAGAGACCAAAGCAGGTGTTTGTTGCTTCAACTCATCCTGTGGGCAAACAACTTGGTTAGAAGAATTCATTTAAAAGCCCAACTCAGCTCTGAAAACAGCAAACATCCTGCTCCATCCTGCCCCATCCCTGGAACCATTCCAGCTCAGGTTGTCTGGGGCTCTGAGCAACCTGATGTAGTTGAAGATATCCCTGCTGACTGCAGGGGGTTGAACTAGATGACCTCTAAAGGTCCCTTCCAACTCTAACCATTCTGTGAAACATCATCATCTAGAGCTCCCCTTTGAACTTAATCCAAGCTGAGAGGTGTCCTCCAGGATGGTACCTCCCAAGCAGAGTGCTGGGACACATCTGAAGGTGCTTTTGGAGACAACAGGTGCCACCCATGGAAAAACTGGTGCTGCTACTGACCATGCCCTTAACCTCCTGGGGACAACTCCAGATCCTCTTTGCAGAGCTGGTGAAATGAAAAGCCCTGAGCCCACAACAGGGTGCGATGGCAAACGACTCAATAAATCACAGCCCTGCACGGAGCGTGCTTCCTCCAGCTCCTCAGGCTCTCCTTCTCCCATCTATAAGATGATTTTTCTAGACTTCATACTTTTTTTTTTTTCCCCCTTCTGGGTTTGCCTAATGAACTGCTGAATCAGTTCGACACCTCCAAGCCATGACAGATGGCTCCACATGCTGCTGTTAATGTCCTGGAAAGCACCGAGGGATGCTGCTTGCAGCCTGACCCCAGCAGGCAGCGATGGGGGAGAGAGTCACCAGAGTGGTTCACATTTCAATGGGTTTCTGCCTTTTTTTTTTTTTTCTTTCCACTATTTATATCTTAAGTGTGATCAGATGAGAGAAAGAATTGAAAAAAAAAAAAAAAAAGGAAAATAAAATATTATTTCCACAGTCCATTACATCACTTGGAAAACTTGGTAACTTCAGATCTCCTTCTGCCTACAGCCCCACACGTCCTGTGCTATCTCTTTATGAGAGGAGAATGTATTAAAGGATAATCTATAGGAAAAATATGCTACTGGAGAGAACTTTCTGCTGGAGGTTTCCTCTGCCTTCTACTAAAAGTCCTTTGAAGAAAGTTTCCAGGGGCTGAAAGGCAGGGGGATAATTAAATGCCCTAAATTATATAATCTGCAATTAAGTGTGTGAGCAACATTCGTGTTCAAGACTGGGACATGAGGTGACAGACTCCCAGAATTCCAGCATAGTGAGGATTGGAAGGGACCTCTGGAGATCATCTAATCCTACCCTCTGCTAAAGCAGGTGCACCCACAGCAGCTTGCCCAGAGTTCCAGGTGGGGTTGGAATCTCTCCCCAGAAGGAGATTCCACAACCTCTCTGGGCAGCCTGGGACAGGGCTTCAAAAGCCTCACACCAAACAACTTTCTCCTTAGGTTTTCAGATGGAACCTCCTGGGTTCCAGTTTGTGCCCAGTGCCCCTTGGCCTGTCCCTGGCCACCACTGAGCAGAGCCTAGCCCCAGCCTCTTGGCCCCAGCCTTGAGCTCTTGCTCAGCATTGAGCAGCTCCCCTCTGGGGCTGCTCTTCTCCAGGCTAAGCAGCCCCAGGGCTCTCAGCCTTTCCTCCTCCCAGAGATGTTCCAGTGCCCTCAGCATCTTGGCAGCCTCTGCTGGACTCTCTCCAGTAGCTCCTTGTCTCTCTTCAACTGGGGAGCCCAGAACTAGATCCAGGATCCCAGGTGTGGTCTGTTTAGCACAGAGGAGAGAACGAGGGGAACCTCCCTCAACCTGCTGGTCACACTCTTCCTAATGCACCCCAGGAGACAATTGGCCTTCTTAGCCACAGGAGCACATTGCTGGTTGATGGTGAACTTGTCCACCAGCACTCCCAGGTCCTTCTCCATGGAGCTGCTTTCCAGCAGATCAGTCCCTAACCTGTCCAGGTCCATCAGGTTATTCCTCCCCAGGTGCAGGACTCTACACTTCCCCTTGTTGATCTTCCTGAGATTCCTCTCCCCCATCTCTCAGCCTGTCCAATTCTCAGTGAATGCCAACACAGCCTGATGGGGCCCAGCCACTCCTCCCAGTTCTACATCATTAGCAAACTGATTGAGGGCACACTCTGTCCCTTCATCCAGGTCATTGATGAAGATGTTCAAGATGAACAAGACTAGACCCAGTACAGACCCTTATGGACTACCACGAGCTACAGGCCTCCAACTAGACTTTGCGCTGCTGATCACAAGTTGTGATCCCAGAAAACTTCCACCCATTTGAGGGGGTAAAATGGAAGCAGCATTCTTCCACAAACTGGGAAATGACATGTGCACATTTATCTCATCACCCTGCTCCCCAGCTGGAAGGACTAAGGTGGCCAAGAGATTATCCAGCAAGTTTGGACCCTGCTCCTTTCAAATAATAATGTCTACCACCAAGGCAGAACAGAAAATGATGTGAACTCTTGGTGACCTTAAAGAAATCCCTTACCCTAAGAATATCAAAGTGTTTCCACCATCAGCTGCTCTGCAAACCCACTCTCCAGAGAAGCATCAAGCTCCTTTCAACCTAACCTCAAACATGAGGCAAGTTCCAGGCTGCTATTTTCCTGCGGCATCTCGGAATGTTACATCTCCAGGACAGAACTGGCTGTTCACATCAGCTCCTACTCCTGCAGAAGAGATTGTTTTCAAACCCTTTTGAAAAGCAATTCTGTCTCAAGTGTGCATTCTAGGGAGGATTCCCTTCCCCCCTTCCAGAGTTTCACCCTTAAGAGGAGCAGAGCAATCACAGACATGTTGAGCTTTGGTTCCAAGTTGACACCAAAGGAAAAAGAGAAGAAAAGATGCATTTATTTATTGCTGTTGTTGCTGTTGTTGCTTTTTTTTTCCTTTATTGTATGCTCACAGCAACTTAGCACCACATGGAATCACAGAATCATTTAGGTTGGAGAAGACCTTGAAGGTCGTGATGGGACATTTTCTATGACAGGACAAGGGGTAATGGTTTGAAACTAAAAGAGGAGATGTAGATTAGATAGAAGGAAGACATTTTTTATGCTGAGGATGGTGAGACCCTGTCCCAGGTTGCCCAGAGAGGTGGGAGATGTCCCATCCCTGGAACCATTCCAGCTCAGCTTGTTTGGGGCTCTGAGCAACCTGATCTATTTGCAGATGTCCCTGCTGACTGCGGACAGTTTGGACTGCATGAGCTCTAAAGGTCTCTTCCAAACCAAAGCATTCTATGATTCTATGACCAGCCCAGGGCAGTGGTGGAATCACCATCCCTGGAGGGATTTTAAAAAACATATAGAAGTGGTGCTGAGGAACATGGTTTAGTGGTGGATTTGGCAGTGCTTGGTTAACAGTTGGACTCAATGTTCTTAAAGGTCTCTTCCAACCAAAACGATTTTATGATTCCATGATCATCCAGTCAACCACAAATGCCTCTGCCCTTGGACTGGATCTCCCAGAGGCCACTAACAGGTTTAGATGAGAACAAATCAAACCTTTTGCAGAAAGACTCAACTTTCATGAGCAGCTTTGTGCTCTGAGTCAGCGTGTGAGGACTATTTCTGGTTGTGGGGCACACCCCAGTAGACTATCTACCCAGGTTTGCTTAATCTTTGCAACAAAAGATTCCTATCTACCATTGCTGTCATTCCTGATTACCACATCATTTCCCCACCAGCCCTCATGTCAACAACCAAATTAAGGTATTACACCTTGGAACAGTTAACGTGATTAGATTGGAGCAGGATTTACTCTTCCACTCCAGCAGATGTGACTGCTGTGGACAGGAGGATGGGGAGATGCCAAGTTGAGTCTTGGCGTGGTACACACCTAGTGCTCCTCCTCTGTCTGCCAGACACCACCTAGTACAAAAGCCAGGCTTTATTTTTTGGTGATATTCAGCATATCAGGGTGCTCCAGCCCATGCTCAGTGCACACACACGCTTCAGATAAACCTCTAAGACTCAGGCATCCACCCAGGGCAACCTCAATCTCCAATGGTAGGAACTCCCAGCCCCACCCAGCCCAGCACTCACCAGAGGAGACACAACCAAACAATGCACAGGAAGCTACCACAAAACAAACAAGAAAAAGGAATAAAATCACAGAAATTAAACAAATCTGTTACTCACAGGATGTGTCACCCCAGTTTGAGACAAATCTCACAACAAAAGCTCTGCAGCCTCTGTGTCTGATCAAACCAAGCCACGGCCCAAACTTTGACTGGCCAACCACCACAGTCAAGAGATTAGTCAAAGAAGACAAGAACCCAGTCACAGAGCTAAATTACCTGATTTAATGAACTCAGGATTTGCTCAGGCAAGATGAAGGCTCTTGGCTGATACACAGAACCCAACTGTCGCCGTCCCATCAGATTACCCAGTAAGCATAAGTTGGGTCAGCATTTCTTCTCCCAAGGAACAAGCAATAGGACAAGAGGAAACAGCCTCAAGTTGCACCAGGGGAGGTTTAGGTTGGACATGAGGAAAAATTTCTTCCCTGAAAAGGTTGACAAGCCCTAGCCCAGGCTGCCTAGGGAATTGGTAGAGTAACCATCCCTGGAGGGACTGAAAAGCCATGGAGATGTGGTGCTCTAAGGGACATGGTTCAGGGGTGACTTGGTAGTGCCAGGTTAATGGTTGGACTTTTCCAACCTAAATGATTCTATGACATAAAACTCTACCCTTTCTGTGCACCATGTGGTTGCTCAATAGCAACTGCTACTTAACCACATTTAACCACAGCTCTCCTACACACAAAGCACAGAAGAGAATCCCCAAGTGATCCAACATCCCAAATCACATTGAGCAAGAGACAGAAGCTCAGCAAGGAAGAATCCCAAAATCCCAGCATGGTGGGGGTTGGAAGGGAGCTCTGGGAATCATCTAGTCCAACCCCTCTGCTAAAGCAGGGTCACCCACAGCAGGTTACCCAGGATCACCTCCAGCTGGGGTTGGAATCTCTCCCCAGAAGGAGACTTCACAACCTTAAGGTTGGATGCCTCATGTTCTGCAGCAAGACCTTCCAGCCACGACTATTTTGTTTTCAGTCCTTTCTTTGCAGCAACCTTCCAGGATGATGCAGCAACCTGAAGCCAACTTTAAAGGATCCATTCAAGCAACAATCTCACACTGCAATTACCATACCCATCCGGTCCAACTAATGTGCTTGTTGACACTACCTGGCAAACTCCAGATCGAGTGTCACTCCATCACCAGGATTCTTTTGCCTAAGCCAAGACCAATGGACCATGCTGGTAATTTAAACGCTGAAAGCCTGCACAGTATTGATCTCTGAGACTTGCTGCCAGCTCCCTGTGACACGACAAGACATCCCTGGGGAATGGGGGCCTGCTGGAGATTGGAGAATATAAATGAGTGGAGGAGAAGTCATCTGGAGAGATTAATATGCATGAGCACGACCTGAATGAAGGCTGCACTTGGTGCAGTTTGTTAGATTTATTAGAAGGATCTGAAGGAATTTAGAAGGATTATCTGAAAGAACCATGTGGAAACACAGCATAGGCTGGTGATGGGACTACCTGCAGCAGAAACCTGTCTGGCATCTTGGGACAGCCCCACCGATGGAGACATGGTGCCTGAGAACGTGTGAAAGCATCCGGTAATAACAGGCACTAAATGAACAGATTATGGTTAAATCTAACAAAGACTCTCTGGAGTCCTGTGTCTTCACCCCACCTCTGGAGTCCTGTGTCTTCACCCCACCCCTCCTCCTCCACTTTTAAGGTTGACCTGTCTGCAGACACAGGAAGGTGTAGCTGACGGTGGAAACCACCTGACTCCTTACCCCTGTGGGAAGCAGCCAGATCTTTCTGCTTGTCAGTGCAGAAGAGTCAGAAGTTCCAAACTACTCCAAAACACGTGGGTTTTTGACAAGAGAGTCATCAGCCAACCTTCCTGTGCACATTGGAAGAGCCTCCTGCAGAAGGCTTTGGAGAGAGGTGGTCTTGCATCTTTCCATTAGCAATTCAACGGCAGCGGGAGGTGGAGGAGACGACTTCAGGGTTCTTCTGTTGCTTAACCTCAACTAAGCCAAGTGAGATGCATGTTTTCTGCTTAGACCTTTCAGAAGCCATGGAGATGCCACAACTGTTTCCAGAGGAAAGTTTATCTCAGCTGGAACCTCAAGAGTCCTTGGAGATACATCAACCCTTTCCAGCAGAGAAAGTGCAGAGCCTCCAAAATGGAGTTCAGCCACTTGACTTCACCTCATCCCAGGCCTTACTGCAAGTAATCTGTGATGCACTGTGAATCATTACAAAGCATAACCAACATGCTCTCCTGAAAAGCAGAAACTCCTTGCTGGGCCACTTCCATTGCCACACACACAGCTGTACTGTTCCTCTCCCTCCCCTTTAGTCTCCTCCGCATTGCCTGGACAGTCCTGAAAGTTCAGGAGCTCCTCCTGGTTCAGAAGGAACCTAATCCTTAGTTCAATCTTCTTACTTGTTTTTAGGTCCAAGTGCAAAGTCTATGTGTGTATTAGATCGGTTTCATCTTCAGCCACATCCTCCAGCAAGCCCCACAGCAGAAATATGCCACTCCTCTGCACTGGTGGTCAGACCACCTCAGTCTTTATCCATTAAAGATCATTAACCTAATTGCTCTCTTCCTCCCTATGCATGGTAGCACACAGAGCCCTCTTAGCACTCTGCTGATCTCACACACCACGTTGGAAGTCACACATTGTTCTTTCAGATATGGATAAAAACAGGCAACAATAATATTCCAAAGCTTACTCAAAACTGGAGGTGGGACTGCTAATGCTTCTTACATCCCTGATGCTCTGGTGAAGTTTGTTATGTTTCTAGGGTTAAGTGTTCATTTTACTAATGAGCAGGAATGCAAAGTCAGCCTGAAAGCTAGAAAGTCAACTGAGGATACTTCTGGTTTGTTCACTCTAACAGTAGGCATGAAGAACCATAGAAACATTTAGGTTGGAAGAGACCTTTAAGGTCATCCAGCCCAACCACTAACCCAATACTGTCAAGTCACTACTAAACCATGTCCCTCAGCACCACATCTCCATGGCTTTTAAACCCTTCCAAGGATGGTGACTCCACTACTGCCTTGAGCAGCCTGCTCCAGGGTTTGACAACCCTTTCACACTGCAATGTTCCTTGCTATCTAGTGCCACCTTGCTGTCAGCTCATCAATACAAATGACGACTGTGAAGGTTGATGCTTTTGTGTGAGATGAGCAGTATGCTAACCTGGAGGGACTGAGCTTCACAAAGGAATTGTTGCCTGAAATATAATCTTAAAGTCTTCTTAAAACACAATCCTGAGATCCCAAACCTCAACTTACTTGGAGGACACAGCTCCTCTCTGCAGGTTTCTTCCAGTGCTCCAGTTGCGCTGCCATTCCTGCATCTGCTCTCCACTGCTTCAGCTTGAAACATGAAGTAGTCAAGTACCCTGTCCTCATGTCTTCTCTCCTTCACAGGTCTCCTACCCATGAGAGTCACCTACCTTTCCTCACAAACCTTTACTCATTTATTAACCTCTTAATCCACGTGTAGGGCACCACAGGAACACCAGTCAATATGTGTACTCTGCAGATGGAGGAAATCAATGAGAGAGTCTGACACAGACTGCTCTGGGATTGGTTGTCTAAGAGGCAATTCATAGCTCATCCCTGAAGGATATGGGGTCCTGAAGGCTTCTTAAGCAACCTTCTTGCAGTTGAAGTCACCTTGATGGGTAAAAGCACCAGTGGCCCTAACTTGTGGACTTTCCCAGATGTTCACCACCCTGCTGGGGGCTTTTTGAGTTGCTCCTGTTGCTTTAGGAAGCTGACTGGCAAAACATCACAACAGGCTTTCCAAAAGCTGACATCTCCTTCTTCTGAGATGACCACCCAGAGATCCAGGCCCACTTGAGAGATTCCAAGGAGAAGAATTACACAGATGCACTGCAATACTGTTTCCCTACAGCTTCAAAGACAAGACTGCTCTGCAAAAGTGACTTTCCCACCCACCAAGGTCCAGCTGACGCCTTCCAGGGAGACCCAGCAGCTAAGCTGAGTGGCTCTTCACTTTGACAGCAGCCACAGGAGCTTCTCAGGGGGGAATTGCACACGGTGAAACTAGGATGCCATGAAAGGCAGCTCCATAAAGGCTTCTTTATGGATGGCTCTTCCTTGCCAGCTCAAGAGTGACAGCTCCCAGGCATGCACTGACCACCGGAGAGGATTTGGTTTCACAGACAGGGACGTTGAGGTGAAGGGCAACCACCTCTGGCTCTCTCTGTTCCCCATCAATCCTGCCTCAATCAGCAGGTTAAAGGTGAAAATGGGCCTTACAACTCCAGCAGCGTCCATTTCCCCACTTGGATGATTGTCTCCACAGTCTCCTGCAATTAGAGGGCACAGTGGGGAGGAGATGTCTCCTCCCACCAGCATGGGCCAGCTCCTGCCAGGAGGAAGGGTCTACAACTGAGTCTTAGAGAATAAAACTCAAATAAAATATGTTCCTGCTCCAGTGCAAGGTTCCTTTCTGCTGAGGTTCTTCATGGAGCCCTGTCTGAGTGGCTGCTCTGCTTGTTTTATCATAAAATACACATGAAAGTAAGAGGAAGGAGTAATAAGTGATGGAGAATGTTCTGCTGACTCACTCTCAGCACACAGCCTTGGAAAGCAAAGGAAAGGAAGAGAAGTTAACACATTTCTGTGCTAACTTCAGCAGATGGACACAGCAGTGTGGGGTGCTTGGGACCAAAGCCCAGACCTGGGGGTGGCCACAGTGGGAAAAGTCAAGTTGTTCCTCAGGAAACCCCAAGGGTTAGCCTAAAGCTCCAACTAAGGTGAGAAGTATCTCCTACCTCACCATCTCCCAATCTCAACATCTGGACCAGTGGTGCTCTGTTGATATGACTTCTGGAGGAACTCAACACTCAACTACAAGGTAGAAAATTCTATTCTTTGCTTTCAAATTCCTCATTTCCTTCCTTTCTTTCTTTTGCCTAGCCTCAAAATCACCCAGTGAAACAGGAGTTGATTGTTTGCTTGTTCTGATTGTCCCAGGCTGTGAAGTGTCAACAGGCTCCACAATTTCCACTGCCATGCCTCAACCAAAGAAAGCCAGGCAGTGCTTTCCATCTAAGAGAAGTGCTAACAGATGATGTTTGCACTTCTGATATTTTTGTTTGTTTGTTTGAAGGCTCCAGGGAGCATCCAGCCACTTTTAGTTCCTCACCATGCCAAAACATCCTTCCTGGATCAAGAGGGATGGATTCTGACCAAGCTGGAGGAGCCAAACAAACCAGGGATATGTGTGACTTTAATATAATTGAACTACAAAGGCCTGTGTTTAAAGTAAAACCAAGACTAGATTGAACCCACTAAAGCAAGAAAAAATCAGAGTTAAGGCTCTAAATCTGCTCTGAGCTCCTTTGTCTTTCCCCCTCCCCATCTCCTTTCTGCAGAGCACAGTGAGGACCAGCTTGAAGTTTCAGCACTACTCTTGAAGGAACCTTCCCCTGTGAGTCAGTTAACACTGATTTATAAACAAATAAACTACTTCATGTGCCCTTTTCAAATACTCTTGGGTTTTGGGCACTTTAAAAAAACCCACCTCAATACCCTGAGCCTAACAAGTAAGAAACACAGTGGTTTGGCCAAGACCTTGGAATGTCCTTCCTGGTGCACTGGGTTAGCCACAGCCTGAGGGATCTCAGCGTGGCTCCTCAGGCAGTGACTGCCCAACAGCCCATGTCTGAGCACATCTCCATGAGCATTTGCATAAAGCTGCATCAAAATGGAGAAAAAATGCCTCTATCTGTCACCCATGATGGGTCTCCAACATGGAGCACCTTTCTTCATGAGTGCTCTAGGTAGGCAGAGCACTAGGATGCCTGGAGGAGCATGTCCATGCATTGGAGTCCAGCTTGATCTGTAAGGAGGTTCCAACAGAGCTTGCAAACCATCTCTTGCTACTTCTTGGACATGTCATAACTCCTCTGAGACAGCTTTTCATCCAGGTCCATATGGTCTCAGGAAAACAGAAAGCACCTTGCTCTGATGTCACCAAAAGGGGTTAAAGTGAATGGTGCTAACATCAGAGCAGAAGGGGCAGGTGATATTAAAAGCATGAAACAAGGCAAAAAAGGCTCCTCATTAAACATCTGCAGGGTGTTTTTGTTCATTCTGGTTGGATTTTAGTAAAGTCATTCCTTCCACCTTATCTTTCTACCTCTTCACTTCTTCCAAGTTCCCTAGGTAGAATGGGGTGGGAGACAGATGGATGGAGACACCTGAACACCTTGACTAATGGAAATCAGAAGTTCATCTGAAGGACAAGAAATGACATGTAAAGAGGTCCCACATCCTGATGTGATCTCCAGCTGTGGAAGGCCTTGGACACACCTTGTTGACAGGTCAGACAGGTACCATGTTCTCACCACAGCAGGCTTCTAACCTGAAAGGTATGGCCAGCTCCACCTTCCAAAGAGTAGATGACTCATATGAGACCAAGGCATGAAATTCACAAGGATTTAAATGGCCCTTAATAAATCTACAACTTCACCCAAACTGTTACTTTCTACCAAAGGATTACAGCAAACATGTCAAAGGTAATTTCATTCCAAATGTGGATTTTAGAAAAGAAATCCAGGCTTTTCTTGGGAGAGAAAGCTCATGTATGAGTCTTCTCTTCTGTTGATAAAATTATTGGATTACCCCATGCAGATAACTTTGAGATGGAAATTGGCATGATGCTGGAGTGGCTCAGGCACCACTGAGGTCCACCATAAATTAACACCAGACTACAGCTTTGAAGCTGGTTTTCCACAGACACTTAGAAAAATCAGCACAATTTGGGTCTGTGGAAGTAGAGAGGTGTGACAGAGGATGAAACTGATGATATCTCCACTTCTAGGAAGCTGGTGGGGCTATAGCTTTTGGAGGTCCAGGAAAGCATTAACGGTGTGAGGAAACAAAACAGCATTTAATTGGCAGTAATGTGTTCAGCTATAAGTCAAACACAGTCCTGAGCTGGAAGGGACTCACCAGGATCATCAAATCCACCTCCTGTCTATGCAAAGGACTACCCCAAAAATCATGCCATGCATCTAAGAGCATTGTCCAGATGCTTCTTGAGCTCTGTCAGGTTTGGCATGGTGACTGCTTCCCTGGGGAGCCTGTTCCAACTCTCCACCACCCTCTGGTTGAAGGACCTTTTCCTAACATTCAACTTGAACCTCTCCTGGCACAGCTACATGCCTTTTCTGGTCTCCATCATCTGTTTAGACTCTTCAGGTCTTCAAGTTTGCACAAGACCCAGCAAAATGGGCAGTTGTTAGCTGGCCTGTAGGCACCTTCCATAATGAACGTGATTAGTAATGGGAGAAGCATTATCCAAGAGATACCAATCAGTGGAAGGAGAGGAGCAGCAGAAGTCATTAACAGCCTGGAGATACTGATCTTACCAGCAAACCCCTATATTTAAGGGTAAAACTAGCTCAAACCCATCATTTCTGGGTAATTAAGGTTGCAACTGGAACAAATGTCTTCACACCTCTTGTTTCCTTAGTGTACGAGAAGATGATATTAGCAATGAAAGATTAATAGGATCCAACACTTGGCTTGACACCACTAGGGAGGCAGTTGAGGGCAGGGCAAAGCAGGACTGCTCCTCAGAGCCATCAAAGGGCTTCAGATCATGGAGGTGGAGAGAAGAATGTGGCAGAGGCCACGTATCAAAGGTTAAAAAATTAAAGCAAGCACTATTGAGCATGGGTAGAAGACAAAGTAAACACAGGAGTATCTCTCAGCACCACACCTCCAGGGCTTTGAAACCCCTCCAGGGATGGTGACTCCACCACTGCCCTGGGTAGCCTGGGCCAGGCCTTGACAACCCTTTCCATAAAAAAGTTGTTCCATATGTCCAACTTAAACCTCCCCTGGCTCAACCTGAGTCCATTTCCTCTTGTCCTATCACTTCTTCCTTGGGAGAAGAGACCAACTCCCACCTCACTCCAACCTCCTTTCAGGTAGTTGTAGAGAGTGAGAAGGTCTCCCCTGAGCCTCCTTTTCTCCAAATATCCAACCCTGGTTCCCTCAGCTGCTCCTCACAACACTTGTGCTCTAGACCCTTCACCACCTTCATTGCCTTTGTCCAGACATGTTCCAGTACCTCAGAAACATCTCCCCTAACCCCAGCTCTGGGAAGGTGATTTCATACAGAATCATTAAGGTTGGAAGAGACCTCTAAGATCATCAAGTCCAACCATCAACCTATCACCACCATGCCACTTAACCATATCCCTAAGGACCACATCTAGATGGGGTTTTGTGCCCTGATAATTTGGTAATCCTTTAGGAAACATCTATTTTGCATCTTGGTGACACATCACACCCAGCTGTGGTTTATACTAATGATAACCAGAAACCAAAACATGCAGGAATGTTTCTCAAGAAATAAACAAATAAAATAGTGTCCAGATGTCCCATGCTGCAGCCTTTGGCCAGGGAAGTGCAACAAGGGTTTGGAAGAACCAGCCAAACTGTGAGGCTGAAGATGAGCAAGGAAGTGGGACCAGGGGGATGGCAGGCTACAGAACAATCTGGAGGTAGAGTATAGCAACTGGTGAGGAAGAAGATGAGCTGAAACCCATGAGTCACCTTATGATCTCTGCCTTACTGCATCCAATGACTAACGCAGGAGCTACTCTGTCTGCAACTTCTCTTACGGCCGAAACCTGTGCTTCAAAGACACAAGCAGGTACATGTGAAAAGGAGACACCTCGTTGAGATGGTTGACTTAATTGGCCCACCCTCTAATAAGATTTTCAACTTCTGTTGCATCTACCAGCAAAACAAGTGAGGAAAAATAAGCCAAACCAGTTTGGCACCAAAGGAGCCTTTCTCCATGCTGCTGCACGCTCATGGCAATGGCAGTCCCTCTCCCAGAAGGCTCAGGACTGGCTCTGAGGCTCACTCAATGTCTTGTGTTCACACTGCTCCTCAAATATCTCATTAGACTTTGCAGGGAAACCACATTTAACTGCTAAATATAAAAACAAGTTTAAAAAACACAACCCAGGGCTTCCTGCCTGGTGGGAACAAACCTTGGCCTTGTTGAACCTCATCCCCTTGGCTTCAGCCCATCGATCCAGCCTGGCCAGATCTGTCTGCAGAGCTCTCTGACCACTGAGCAGATTGACACTGCTGCCCAACTTGATGTCATCTGCAAACTGACCAAGTTGCCTTGATCCCCTCATCCAAATCATTGATAAAGATAGTAAAGATTTTTCAAACAGATCTGAGAGTTACTGGCAGGTCCACGTCCGAAATGCGACCTCGCAGCATCTCGACGTCATTAAAACTACTTGCTGCTCTGCAGAAGTGCCATGGGCTGACAGATGTTTCCCTGCACATCAACTGGATTCAGAGAAGTTCTCAAACCCTTATGGGTTAAAAGCTGCTCCAGCATGAATCAGAGCCCCGGTGGTAAGGAGATCATCGATACAAGGGATTATGCAGATGGAAGAAATACCCTCAGCACCCGAAAGTTTTCGGAATGCAAACTACGTCAACCCTGAAAACAAGAGGCACTGCATCATGATGGCAGGAGGGACAAAGCCAGGGGGGTTCAACAGACAAAAAAAGATTGTTTTAATAGGAGAGAAGCATCAGTCATTGAGTCTTACTTCATTCAGACCTTCTCTCCTACCCATCCATCTTCAGCGCCAAGAGATGACAGGACCACCTCACTTTTCCCCCCTAGCCCAGTATATCAATAATGCCCATTTCTCCCCCAAACAAATGACTCCCTAGAATGGCTCTTTTCCCTAAACCGCCTTGCCAAGCCCCACAAATGCCTCACTACCTGCCACGGTCAACTTGGCTCTAACGGGGCCCCCTTGAGAGGTGGCCACCGATGGGGCGGAGCCTTCCCCAATCATCTTCTCCAACAGCCACTTTGTCATTCATGGCTGGGGACCATCTGCAGAAGAAGGGACCAGGGATGGCGGGGAAGGGGGAGAAGATTGCCGAGCCGAAGACGAACACAAACGGGTGTGCACACAGCCATACCCTCCCCGCACAAACCCCAATGCAAATGCCTCCACCCTCCCAAAAACGCCTCTGTGGGCATTATCTGGGAACAAAGGTCCTCGAGGCGGGCGGTCTCTGCATCACTGCTCTCTCTGTTAGCACCACCTGCTTGGCGTCAGCCGGGAGAGTCGCCCAGTTATCTTTTTGCCGCCTCTGCAGAAGCCAACGGGAGCACAATGGACCCCATCAACCAAGGGTCAGCCATGGCTTTCTTCCTCGCCCCCCATCCCAACAGCCCTTTTCACCTCCAGCATCTCCAGGAGAGCTCAATAAGGAGATGGCTTCGAGCGCACGGAGGAGGAGGAGGAGGAGGTGGGGGCAGGGGGGAAATATAGGTCTCCGGCGTAAATCGGCGACGCCGTTTCCCCTCCTCTCCCTTTCCTTAAGACCTGATGGTCTTCAGTCACACATCTTAAAAGAAAAACAAAAAACAAAAACACAAAGACTTACTTGTCTCAAGTCGATGAAGGCCAACTGCAGCGTGTCCCCTTGGAACCCAGGCACTGGGCCGGATCTGGCAAACTCTGTGGGAAAGAAAAGAGGATAAAAAGCGCCTTTAACTAACCATGGACAGGGAGATTGGCAGACGGATGACAGGGAAGACAAGAGAGGCTGGGGGAGAGGAGGACCGCGCTTCTAAGGAGTCATGTCTCCCTCCCTTCAGCGTCTTTGTTCGCCCTTCAAAATTCGTGTCATCAAAACACCATTAATTCCACCGTCCTGACAGCAAGGAAACTGTACTAATTCGACCTGAAATTTATTCCCATGAGCCGGACTGGGCTTCAGAGTATTTGTTTTGTGAATGGATAAACAACTCACCCAGCAGAAAGAAGGGGGGACAGAGGGGTGGAAAAGTTTTTTCCTCCCAACACAATCAAATCTTCAGCTTGTGAAGCTTCTTTTCAGTTCCGAAAGCTATTGATATTTTGGGGGCGCTGAAGGAATTTTCTAATTTCACGCCTGTCGCCAGGCTCCAGAAGCATTCATCAAAAAAATGATGCCCAGCCCTGCCATTAATTATTCTGCAGAGGATGATTTGCATTATCTGGGGTGGTGGGTGATCGCCACAGCCCTACCGTCACCCCGAACGCGAACCACCGCGGCCATTATGCGGCATATTCCTTTATGTTGGATGAAGACATCTGACAGCTGAATACCGTTGGCTTCCAACGCAAAGAGAATATTTCTCCAAGGCCACATTTACCTCCTTCCAGTGTAATCTGGCCAACATTTCATCCTTAAGTCATTTCTTTTACTTCTAATCCATTGCTTAAACCAAGTGTAAAACCACCAAAGGGGACCTGAATGAATTCGTGTCAGAAGACCTTAGCTCTTCTATGTCACGTAACAGCTTTTGCATGGTAGAGCTCACGAAGCCAACAACTGCACATACTCAGCTGTGTCTTTGGAAGACATCTCTGAAGTTGATTTTGCCCAAATTTACTTAATTTTCACCCTCTTCAGCTACACAAGCAATGGCTTCCTCTGTGATCTCTCTGCAACTCTGCATCACCAAGAAGACGTAATTTGTGAAACCACAAGTCAACAACATGAAAGACTCAAGAGGGAGCTTCTATCATCAGCTGAATTTTGTGGCTCCTACAGATGCTGAAGATGCTGCATGCTGGAATGAAATGTTTTTGTGAGATATGACCAAGAGTGATGGGTAGAAAGGAAGAAGGGAGGGAAAATATACACCAATGGTTTTAAACTAAAAGAAAGAGATTTAGACTAGACATAAGGAGGAAATGTTTTACACACAGGGTGGTGGAAAACTGGCTCAGGTGGCCTAGAGAGGTGAGAAATGTCCCATTCCTGGAACCATTTCAGTTCAGGTTGTTTGGGGCTCTGAGCAACCTGTTCTAGTTGCAGGTGTCCCTGCTGACTGCAGAGGGTTTGGACTAGATGACCTTTAATGGTCTCTTCCAACCCAAACTATTCTGGGATTCTCTGACTCCATGATAACAGATTTTTATGCTAAGCAGAGTCATTTCATACCAGATTGTCTTCTCCTTCCTGAAGCTACCTCATTTTCAAATGAATTCCACAAAAGAAGGAAAACAAATGAGGTCCTATTTTTAAGGACTCCTTCCTCCAGCAGCCCAGTCATATGAGCAGTCCCCATGGCTCTAAAGAGAACAGACTAATGAAGTAGGTATGAGGATTCAGCTCTGTTCCTCAGCTGCCTTATTACTGGAAAACCAGACAAGTTATTTGTCAAGCTTTCTAGCTTTACCTTCCACTAAAATCCTGGGAGGGAGAACATCCTTCAAAACAGACACAGGTACCTGCAGGGGCACAGTGGCCAGTTACCAAACATCCACAGTTTTGCTTTTTAGTATCTTCAGATGGCAGAAGAGCTCAAAGACTGAAACCATCACTCATCTTTGCAGCGATCACTCAAGAGACAACTGCTGGAGGACAAGAGCAAACATGGCTGTAAAGCCATTACTTCTATCCAGTGTTACTGCTGGAACATCTTCCTTATGAGGAAAGGCTGAAGGAGCTGGGTCTCTTTAGCTTGGAGAAAAGGAGGCTAAGGGGTGACCTCATCTATGCTTATAAATATGTGAAGGGTGTGTGTCAGGAGGATGGGGTCAGGCTCTTCTCAGTGGAGCCCAGTGACAGGACAAGGGGCAGTGGCTGTGAGCTGAAGCATAGGAGATTCCGTGTGAACACACGTAGGAATTTTTTCACAGTGAGGGTGACAGAGCACTGGCCCAGACTGCCCAGAGAGATTGTGGAGTCTCCTTCTCTGGAGAGATTCAAAACCCATCTGGACACACTTCTGTGTGACCTGGTCTAGGGAATCCTGCTGTGGCAGGGGAGTTGGACTAGATGATCTTTCGAGGTCCCTTCCAACTCCTAATATTCTATGATTCTATGATTCTATGAAATGAAGAACAGTAAAACAAAAAGAGAAACTCTGTATGTGACAATACACATTTAGATTTTGGATAGGAAAAGCATAAATTTGATTATTTGTCCAGTTCTGGGCTCCTCTGTTCAAGAGAGACAAGGAACTACTGGAGAGAGTCCAGCAGAGGCTCCCAAGATGCTGAGGCCACTGGAGCAGCTCTGGGAGGAGGAAAGGCTGAGAGCCTGGGGGCTGCTTAGCCTGGAGAAGAGCAGCCCCACAGGGCAGCTGCTCAATGCTGAGCAAGAGCTAAAGGCTGGGGCCAGACTCTGCTCAGTGGTACACAGGCACAGGCCAAGGGGCACTGGGCACCAACTGGAACCCAGCAGGTTCCACCTGAAAACCTAAGGAGAAACTCGTTTGTTGTGAGGGTGTTGGAGCCCTGGCCCAGGCTGCCCAGAGAGGCTGTGGAGTCTCCTTCTGGGGAGAGATTCCAACCCCAGCTGGAGGGGATCCTGGGCAAGCTGCTGTGGGTGACCCTGCTTTAGCAGGGGGCTTGGACTAGCTGATCTCCAGAGGTCCCTTCCAGCCCCCACCATGCTGGGATTCTGTAAAAGCCAGGAGAAACCACTCATGGTTGCACCTACAGCCTTTGCCACCTTTGCTCTGGATAGGGCTGGGCAGTGATAGGAGCTGCTCAGCTTCCAGCCAGTTCCTCTGACCTATGCTGCAACATGCAACCTGCAAATAACCCAGAGAAAGTTTATATTTAACCCTCAAAACCTGTTTTAATTCATTTAACTATAAAGGCATTTTCATGTACGTTTGCTATAAAACTTGCTATAAAATCTGACTCTGCTCTACAAGGGATAAATCATCTTTACAGACTCCCTCTACTCCCCACTGTCTCATCTGGAACAATCATTCCCAAAGCCACATCAATCCTACAACGTCTCCACTTTGCAGAAGCACGCACCTGAGGAGCTCAAAATATTTGGGTGAGAGAAACAGCTTTGGAGCATCCTCTCAAGAGATGGAACTGCCCTTGGAGGCTCAGAGTTGCAGATGTCCCTGGGTTGAGGTACCCAACAAATTGGCTAAGCTGCTACATCCCACCAGCTCCTCACTGATGGATCCTTCTAAGGCTGGAGTCACATCATGTTACTGATTATATTTGGAGAAACACTGGCAGACAGAAACCCTGAAAGAGCTGCAGTGAAAGAAAATGTCTATTTTGGACTGAAGGGCTTTGCAGCTGATAGGAATCTATTTAGGAGCACACATGGAGCTGTGAAATTTAAGATCTCCCCTAAAGCATGAATCTCAAATCCTCATGAGAAAATGCCTGTGACTGAGTCTTCACAAGACTTGTGAATTTATCACAACTGTCATCTGCTCATGAGCAACCCAAGATAGATTTCATCATGTTTCTTAGCAGCTCACCTTTAGCTGTCTCTAACTACAGAATCATGTGGGAGGAAGGCTGGGAGAGCTGTGGGGTGGCACTGCCCTCTGCCACTGCCCATTACAACTGATAGCACATTGAACCAATGTTGGCTTGAAGAGCAAGTCTCACCAAAAGGAGAGACTGGGGTCTCCACTAACCCATGGCCCTCAGCACCACATCTCCATCGCTTTGACACTCCACCAGGGATGGTGACTCCACCACTGCCCTGTGCAGCCTGGGCCACTGTCTGACAATCCTCTTGGGGAGGAAATTGTTCCTCATGTCCAACCCAAACCTCCCCTAGTGCAACTTGAGGCCATTTCCCTATCAGTTGTTCCTTGTTAGAAGAGATCAACCCCCCACCGCGCTCCAACCTCCAAGTGAAATGACCTACGAGATGATATCATTTGTGTTACAGAAGAAAAGAGATCAAGAGAGCTCCAAGGCTAGAAGAAAGCTGCTCCAGCACTTGGCTGGAAGGAGCCCGAAGAGGACTGGTTGCAATGCTTCACCCCACGGTTGTTACCAACACAGCTGTACCTTCTGTGATCGTAGGTCACATTTTACATACCAATGCCACCAACTTGTTTTGAAGGAGGAACGAACAAAGTCTTGAAGAAAGAAAGAGGAACAAAGGCGAGAACAGAGCTTTAGAGGAAAGACACAGCCAGTTCTTCTTGGCTTTAATCTCTTCAACCAGATTTCAGGATAATTTCCTCGGAACAACCAAGCACAGTGCTGGCCTCAGTACTGTCGGATTCGGTCATTGTCCTCTCCTCACTACCAAAGGCAAGTGGCAAACATCGCAAGCCACCTAGGGTACAGCCCCTCGAGCAGAAAATCACCAGAGAATAGAGCAGATCAGTATGCGGCTGTTTGTACAAAGCATTTAGCCAGGCTAAAGGTTTGAGAGCCTTGTGTTCAGGCCAAAAAAGTAATGTCTTTGCAAGGTCTACAGGCTTGGGCCACCCAGGGCAGGTCACAGGGGGACTTGAACCTCTCTTCCAAAACATTTCAGCGATGAAAGAATCAAGGAACAGGAACCGTTAAGCGCTTTACAATGGACAAAGAATAAAGAGTTCAAACGCACACCAGGGAAAAAGAGACATCCACTCTAAGTGAATTCTACAGGAGAAGGGAATCTCCTCTTGGACACCACACACAGGGATGGAGTCCTGCACGTATTGAGAGGCTGAAAACGGACACAGCTGGTGACTTCATTCCACAAAACCATCATTTGGAGGAGAAGATTTTCTCTGAAGGACATGACCCTGGCAGGATTCATGCCCACAGACCCACAGGATGGAGTTTACAGCAGCTCCCGTTGAAGGCAATCTGGACAATCTACTTGTGGCTGCATCATACATGGACATGGTTTTCAAGGGTTTGTATTTGGGGAAAGAACCATCTCAGGATTCCTCCATGAAGAATGAAGACTTTGAGACAAGTCGTCATCCTTAGATGAACCTCTTAGACAAGCCAAGTGACAGGACCTCTTGCACGTTACCCAGAGGCAAAAAGTGACACCTTGAGGATACTTCAGCTGAAAAACAAACCTCTGCATGGACTCTGGAGAAGCTCCCAAGGGAAAAAAGCCTGAGAAAAGATGGGTAGGAACTGAGGCAAGAGAAACGGGGCCAACCTCCCAGTTGCCATATTGAGCTTCTACTTCACTTCCACAGCTCTGCTAGGAAGCTGTTCCCCACATTCTCTGAACGCTTCCAGGGATGGTGATTCCACCACCTCCCTGGACAGCCTGTGCCAATGCCAATGAGAACCCTCTCAGGGAAGGTGAAGTGAGAAAAGATGATTTTGGATCTTACGTTCACACTCCTCCACATCCAGGTTGAACTGCTGCAAGGCTCCCAGCGTCAGCTGACGCACTTCAGCTTCCAGCAGCAGCTGCATCAGCGAGGTGGAGAGGTGTTTGCACGCCGACATACAAGCTGTCTGTGCCACCTTCCCCTGCAAGGGAAAAGGGAGAGTTATCAAAGGCCATCAAACACAAAATGCAACAGGAACTTCTTTAGACTAGGACTCATCAGTCCAGCCTCTTTAATTTGTCCCATCTGCTATGGGACCTTCAGGTACCACTCAGTCTCACAACCATGGTGTTTAAAGGGAATCATATTGTAGGACTCCTCATTGTAACCAGCAGGATTAGACCTTGTGAGGTGTAGAGTGCCTAGGAGCAGTTCAAATCCAGGAGAACCTTGGGATGTTTAGAACTCTAAGCATCTCTCATTATTATGTCATAACATGGGTAAGAAAACATACCAACTCCCTGAAAGAAGGTTGAAGTGAGGTGGGGGTTGGCCTCTTCTCCCAAGGAAGAAGTGACAGGACAAGAGGAAACAGCCTCAAGTTGCACCAGGGGAGGTTTAGACTGGATATGAGGAAAAACATCTTCACTGCAAGTGTTGTTAGGCATTGGCCCAGGCTGCCCAGGCAGTGGTGGAGTCACCATCCCTGGAGGGATTGAAAAGTCATGGAGATGTGGTGCTGAGGGACATGGTGAAGTGGTGACCTGGCAGTACTGGGTTAATGGTTGGACTTGATGATCTTAAAGGTCTCTTCCAACCAAAATGATATTATGATTCTATGATTCTAATACCTTTTATTCAACATCCTACAGAGTTTTCCTGAAATAACCCTGTTGATAGGTCAGAATAACACCAAGGACAACTCAAAAGTTCTGCCTGCAACTAACCCAGCATCCATGTATATTCCAAGACAACAATTTCAAAATCTCTTTGCAACAGCAGAGGCTCAAAGATGGAGATTTAGACTAGATAAAAGGAAGAAATCTTATGATGATTATGATGAGGTGGTGAGAGCCTGTCCCAGGTTGCCCAGAGAGGTGGGAGATGTCTCATCCCTGGAACCATTCCAGCCCAGGTTGCTTGGGGCGCTGAGCAACCTGCTCTAGTGGCAGATGTCCCTGCTGACTGCAGGGGGGTTGAAGTAGTTAACCTTGAAAGGTTCCTTCCAGTACAAACCACTCTATAATTCTATTCAAATTTCTCCCTCATTTCCAAATGCTCAGCAGATTTCCCCCACTCCTCCCTGTGTGCCATCCAAAATCTGTGGCAAGTGACATTTGGGTAGACAAGGCTTGGCAGATGAGATCTGTTTGGTTCTGCAACATAAATTAAACCTATAAAAGTGGGGAAATCCTTTGGCACAAGAACACAGACTCACACAACTCCACGGGGCTGATCCTGACCTTTGCCTGTGTAACCCCAGCGATGATACCCCTGGCTACAGGTGCTACCCTACAAACAGCTTCAGCAGGAGATCAGAGGCACACAAAAGACTTTAACAAACTTCCTTGGGAACAAGGAGTGGCTTAGGAGATCTCACTGATTTTTTACAAGCTCTATACAAACTGTATTTAAACTGGGATTAAAGTGAGGGCTTTACTCTGCCTTGCCAGCTCGGTGCCACCACCTTTATTACCACAACCTGGAGAGATGAGCAAATGCTTGATGTATGTGCTGGAAAGTGGTTTTTCTACCAGCTCTACAAAGGTGTTTTGGATCTTCAGGTCATAGTCATCTCCAGCAGGAGAGGCAAATGAAATAAATATCATTTTTGAGTTAAAAAGAAAAGAGCAGAGCCACACGTTACGGTTTGGGTACTTCATCTTCACTCTGCACCGCCGTTCCCAGGCTCCAGGAGTGGTCATCACTCACCTCCAAACAAACACTCTCATGAAAATTAAGATGAAGCATGGCAACCATAAAGTTTAGCAAAGCTCAGGGGTTTTTGTTGTTGGGGTTTGGGTTTTCTTTTTGCTTTTCATCATTTACTTGCATCCTTCTGACACATTCAGTTATTTAAAACACTCTTTGTGCCAATTCCTCATCCCCAGCCGCAGCAGGAAGCGCGACGCTGCCCAACTGTGATTTTTCTTCATTACTTCCAACAGACACTGGAGTTTTTGCTGTAACCAACTTGTTTTCATCAGTTATTGAAGAGAAGATCCAGATGGAAGCAGAGGGTGAGAAAGCAAGGCTCTGGAGCCATGCCCTGGGACCCTCAACCATGCTGGGCATGGGGACAGCTCTCCTTAACCCTTCCTAGAACAGCATGAAAAAAGCCCGTTGGGCACCTCATGCTTGCACGTCAGCAGGAGTTGCATAGAGGCTTGTAATCCTTGGGGAACCTTGGAGATGCTCGGCCCCAGGTGAAGTCAGCAGGTGGCCAGCAGGGCAGGAAGGGGATTCTGCCTCTGCTCCCCTCTGGGGAGACCTCACCTGCAGTGCTGGGGCCAGCTCTGGAGTCCGCAGCACAGCACAGACATGGACCTGCTGGAGTGGGTCCACAGGAGGCCACAAAATTGATCTGAGGGCTGGAAGCTCTCTGCTGTGAGGCCAGGCTGAGAGAGTTGGAGTTGCTCAGCCTGGAGAAGAGAAGGCTCCAGGGAGACCTTAGCGCAGCCTTGCAGTGCTTAAAGGGACCTAGAAGAAAGCTGGGGACAGATGTTTTAGCAGGACCTGTTGTGACAGGACAAGGGCTGATGATTTGAAATTAAAAGAGGAGATTGAGAGCAGAGAGAAGGAAGAAATTATTTACTGTGAGGGTGGTGAGAGCCTGTCCCAGGCTGCTAAGAGAGGTGGGAGATGTCCCATCCCTGGAACAATCCCAGGTCAGGTTGTTTGGGGCTGTGAGCAACCTGCTCTAGTTGCAGATGTCCCTGCTGACTGCAGGGGGTTGGACCAGATGACCTTGGAAGGTCCCTTCCAACCCAAATCATTCCACGATTCAAAGTCATAATTAATCTCCTCCCAGGAAAGTTTGTACCCCATTGACAAAAACCTTCAGAGGAACAACCTTTTTGCACACCAAGCATGGGTCAGATCAGCATGTGTGAAGGTATCTAAAGGGTTACCTACACCTACAACCACCACAGCAAACAAACCTGCCCTAGTGTAAGCATTCCTTTGGCCAGACTTGCCCGAAAAAAAGACAGAATGACACTGGGAGGGCATGAAGAAGAGCAAATAACAGGGATGAAATGTCAAGTTAATAAGCTGAACACGAGGAAGATGGGATGGAAAAAGCAATTTAACCATCAGGTCTTGACAGCACAACAACTCTGCTGAGTCTTCGCCGCGAGAGCGATGTGTAACTGCTACTTTAGGACATTCTTTGGGAGTATTTTCGACGGCAACTCATTGTGGATCCAACCAACAAGCCCAGGAGCAACTTCTGCTTCAGCCTTTCCTCCTCCTCCCTTTTTCACCCAGGAATTTGTCAGGCCCAAACCTTTTTTTTTTTTTCCAGGTGTAAATGTGCACTGGGTCTCTGAAAACTCTGAAGCTGAATCTCCTCGTGCTAGCTGAGAACGTGACCCTTTATTTCCATCAACCTTTTTCCATTTATTTCCATTTCCTGACCCTTTATCTCCATTAACCTGACCCTTTATTTCCATTATTCTTTAGGTTCAAACAGCTAAAAACCATTCTGCTTTAAAAAAGACCTTATGTCTTTCACCTTAGATTTAAGAACATACAAATACCCGACATCAGTGGATGAAAGACAAAATGTATATATCATACACAGGTTTTTCCTCTGCCTTTTAAGCATTAATCCATTTTTCCTTTTATTTACTATTAAAGGGCTCAGAGATGCCAGAGGGGTTTAAATCATTGTGCTAAATGTCTGGCTAGAGAAAAGAAGGTACCACCAGGGGTGAGCAGCAAACAGCATCTCACTCTCTTGCCACCAAGATTTAAAACCCTTCCAGAATTTGTGGGTTTCACTCTTATAAATAAGACTGAAAGCAGCCTTATCAACAGGACTGAGCTTAATCTTATACATCAAACTGAATCCAGCTTTAGAAGAAAGACTGAACCTTAGAAATAAGACTGAACCTATAAATAAGACTGAACCTTACAAATAAGACTGAACCTCTAAATAAGACTGAGCCTAACCTTACAAATAAGACTGAAGCTAATCCTTTTCTGCCTCACCTCTACTCTCAGTGCAACCGATGCTCACTTACAGCAGCTCCTTGTAAGATCACCAATGGCTTACAGACATCAATTTTGGGCTATTTCCCCCGAAATACAGTGTGCTATCTGCTTGATAAGCAGCTGCTGTTGACAGGAGACAAATCAGCACCAGGACACTGATATATCACCACTAACAAGCTGCTGCTGCAAGTGAAGGAGGTTGTTTGTATTCACACTTGGGATGGTTCAGGCTGGCAGATTATCAACTACTTCCTCACCCCATAACATGCCCACCTTGGTTCGTTGGTACTTATTTATGACTGAGCTGGAGTTTTTTGGTTGTTTGTTGGCTTTTTTTCCCTCCTGGTTCATTTTTCAGCCTTCCTGCAGTGCTGGGAGGAAGAGTCCCAACGCGCCCTAGGGTGCCACCAGCCCGGCTCACCGACACACGGAGCCGAGCCCGTGATGGACAGATGTGTTTTCCAGCAGCCTCACCACCCCCCCTCCTGAAATCATTACCTGCACCACCCACAGCAGCGGTGTCAGGACATGTGTCTTGGCACGGAGGCTGGGCAGGATGCCTTCGAGATGCCAACCCTCCACGTCGCTGCTCCTAGAAAACCCTGCGGTTCAGAGGAGCCGCCGCTGCCGCCGCTTCGCGCGGCTGGGACAGCTCAGACCTCCTCCTAATTACCCTGATGACTTTTGGGAGCGCGTGGCGGAACCGGTGACACTCCCAAAGGCTCTCCCCATGCCAGCACCCTGAGAAATCACAGGGTAACCTCCTGATCCTGCTCCCTAGCAGGGCTCCAAAACAGTTCCCTCCTTGTCTGTATTTCAGGAACACTTTGCCTGCTTAAATCCTGCAGTTCCTCCAGCTCAGGAACAACTATAAGGAAAGGCTGAGAGCCCTGGGGCTGCTTAGCCTGGAGAAGAGCAGCCCCAGAGGGGAGCTGCTCAATGCTGAGCAAGAGCTCAGGGCTGGGGGCAAGAGGCTGGGGCCAGACTCTTCTCAGTTCTAGTGTGGGGGCATCTACCACCTCTCTGGGCAGCCTGGGACAGTGTCTCACCACCCTCAGCATAAAAAAAATCACCTCTTTTTGTCTGTATTTCATCCTTGGGCGGGAGATGGAAGTCTCTGGGTAACCAGGAGGACCCAAAGACACAACCAAGGGCCACCTACAAGAGCACATTGGCTATTTCCCATGGATTCCACCAAGTTAATCACACCTCGGATTAGCCATGAAATCCTGTCTTTCCATCTATATTTCATCCTTGGGCAGGAGATGGAAGCCTCTGTGTTCCCATGAGGACAGGCAGCCACCATGGGGAAGGTCAGCACAGAGGCTCCAGAGCCAGCACCGCTCACAGTAGCAGATTGGTTTGGAAATAGCCAATATGTTAACAATTAGGGAAAGGAAATGCTGAGAGGCTGCCTCGTTAATTAAGGAACTTGCTATCAAAGGACTCATTAAAAGCTACTGAAACAGAATGGTTGTTCAAATAAATACCCATTAATCTTCATGTGCAAGCAGGGCCATGCTGCCACTACCCACCCCATTGGTGGGGAGGGGGAGAAGGAGTTCCTTGGCATGGTGGCATGAGCTGGCAACAGCCACCAGCCAGAAAGTTCCAGAAAAGACCTGAGAAGGTTGTCCAAGGGATCCTATCCCACCACTCTGCAGGAGCACCTCTGGCTTTGTTGAGAAGGAGCCTGCTGGTGCCTCCTGCTTTTTGCTTGCCCAAAATTGAGTGCAATGTGGTCAATGAAAGGCAAACAAAAGTCCTACTGTAGAATCAAGAACAGTCCTACCAACTCACCAAAAAACTTAATGCACCATTTCCATGAAAAACAAACCTGACAGGCTTCAAATGCTCTCAGAGTTTCCAGTTATTATTATTAGTTGGGGTATTTTGCTACCAACAGAATTTCTTCTTCATCCGCAACAAGCACTAGGACTGATGTGATTAAGGACATGGATTTCATACAACAGTGGGCCAAAAAATTGGAACTCCCCAATATTAAATGTCCCCATTAAATGTCTCAATAATTTCAACACTGGATTTGCTGACTTTTCCAAATTCATGACCCAATACTGGTGGAATGTTTGCAGAAGATAGAAAGGTGATGCTGAGAGGGGAGCTGCTCAATGCATGTCAATATCTAAAGGGTGGGGGCAAGAGGCTGGGGCCAGACTCTGCTCAGTGGTGCCCAGGGACAGGCCAAGGAGTACTGGGCACCAACTAGAAGCCAGGAGGTTCCAGCTGAAAACTGAAGGAGAAATTTGTCTGGCGTGAGGGTGTTGGAGCCCTGGCCCAGGCTGCCCAGAGAGGCTGTAGAGTCTCCTTCTGGGGAGAGATTCCAAGCCTAGCCGGAGGTGATCCTGGGCAAGCTGCTGTGGGTGACCCTGCTTTAGCCTGGGGGTTGGACTAGATGATCTCCAGAGGTCCCTTCCAGCCCCTACCATGCTGGGATTCTGATCACACAATAGGTTGGTTCAAGAGACACTTGAAATATCCACCACTGAAACATCTCAGGTTCACCACAGCAAACCTACGAAGAGCAATATTTAACAACAAACAATTGCAAGTGAGATTTGTCTCCTACAAACACCAACTCACCCAGAAAGCTGGCAGCATCTGAAGAGCAAAAAGAGCAACCTGGAAGAGCAACCAACCTGGAAGGCCACCATCCTCTGACTGAAGCAGGATTGCTTTTAAAGACACATGGAAGCTGAACAAAAGCCCATGTTGAAGTGGCTCTTTTCCAGAGGTATTGAAAAAAAGAAAGAATCAACAGGGTGTCATCTCCAGAAGTCAACATTTACCACTTCTGTTCTATTTTGAGCACTAAAGGGAAAACCAACTGTCACAGATCCGGCAGCAAGACAAACACATGGCACAGCTCAACTCCCAGCAGAAGCTTAGAGGCAACCAGACATAAAAATGGGGGAGGGAGAGGGGAAAGCAAATATGGCAATTCTCCTCACCACACAAAAAATAAACCAGAGTGAGGCTGAGCACTGCAGCCTGAGAGGAAACTCCTCAGATGCCAACAAAAGAGGAAAAAGCAAAACAGTTTGGCTTCGTGGAAGATGCCCAAGGTCAACAGCTGGAGGCTGCTTTGGCTGAAGCTGGGGGAAGGTTCAAGGTTCTCCTAGAGAGCAGAACAACAGAAATCACAGCAGGGTGATGGTCAGAACCAGCTCCCACAGACAGATCTGAACATGCTCAGTTTTGGTTTTGTAATGTCATTTTATTCTGATTTTTCTTGGTTGGAGTTCTTTGGCCTCTACCTAAATGACACTGGATTTGTGAAGTAACCAGATCACAGAATCCCAGCATGGTAGGGGTTGGAAGGGACCTCTGGGGATCATCTAGTCCAACCTCCTTGTCTGAGCAGGATCCATGGCAAGGTTTTTCCTACACAAGGATCAAGGAGTCTTGCCACTAGGAACTCCACCTACTCCCTGGCAAGCAGGAGCGAAGACACCCAACAGCAGAAGCACAACTTCAGGGGTCTGCAACCAGAATCTAAGAGGATCCAGGATCAGATCGTGGACAGGAACACAAGATGTTCCCCTTGCTGTGTGCTGAGTCAACAAGGCAAATCTACTTTATTCTTGTTATTTTAACTAGGAAAATCAATACACCAAAGGAAAGGCAGAGGGTGGGGAAGGGAAGCACCTTGGGACACAGCTGCTACAACTGAGCATGGGACAGTTTCTTTGAAGCTTTAGAGAGGCTTCACAATCACAAACAACCTGGCAGGGGACTTTTGGAGAAGTACTTAGCAGCAAACCTAGAAAGCTGCTGAGAGTCTTTTTATGCACATGCACATATGGAACAAACCCCAAGGAAACAGAAGATTCCAAGATCTGAGTCTTTCCTTGCACAAGGCATGGCAGGATATTTTTAATTAACTGCTTTTTAAACATCTACAGCATGGAAACAGTTGGGTGCAGAGCCCAGAGCAGCCAAAACATGAAGTGCCTGCATTGGAGCATACTGCTGCTCTCTGGTCTCCTGAAATTCTCTGAAGCCAATGGGAGGAGGTTCGACAAGGCCAACTACCAGGTCCTGCACTTGGGTCACAAAAACCCCAGGAATTCTCCAGGCTTGGGGCAGAGTGGCAGGAAAGCTGCACACTGGAAAAGGACATGGGAGTGTTGGTTGACAGCTGCTGAAGACGAAGCAGCACAGTGCCCAGGTGGCCAAGAGGACCAAGAACATCCTAGCTTGGATCAGCACTAGTGTAGCAGCAGGACTAGGGCAGGGATTGTCCTCCTGCATTGGGCATTGGGGAGAACACACCTCAAATCCTGGGTTCAGTTTTGAGCTCCTCAGTCCAAGAAGGACATTGAGGTGCTGGAGTGTGTCCAGAGAAGGGCAGCAAAGGTGATGAAGGGTCTAGGGCACAAGTGTTGTGAGGAGCAGCTGAGGGAAGTGGGGTTGCTTAGTCTGGAGAAGAGGAGGCTCAGGGGAGACCTTCTCACTGTCTGCAACTCCCTGACAGGAGGTTGGACCCATGTGGGAGTTGGTCTCTTCTCCCAAGGAAGAAGTGATAGGACAAGAGGAAACAGCCTCAAGTTGTACCAGGGGAGGTTTAGATGGGATATTAGAAACAATTTCTTCTCCAAAAGGGTTATCAAGCTCTGGCACAGCCTTTCCTCCTCCCAGAGATGCTCCAGTGCCCTTAGCATCTTGGGAGACTCTGCTGGACTCTCTCCAGTAGTTCCTGTCTCTCTTCAACTGGGGAGCCCAGAACTGGACCCAGGACCCCAGATGTTGCCTCACTAAGGCAGAGTAGAGGGGGAGGAGAACCTCTCTTGACCTGCTGCTCACATTTGTCTTCACACACCCCAGGAGACCACTGATCTTCTTGTGCACAAGGGCACATGGTTACCTTGATGTCCACCAGCACCCCCAGGTCCTTCTCTGTGGAGCTGTTTTCCAGCAGATCAACCTCTAACCTTTGGTGCTCCATGAGGTTATTCCTCCTCAGGAGGAGGACTCTACACTTGCCCTTCTTGAAATTCTCTCTCTCTCCTGGTCCCCCTGCCCATGAGCTCAGCCTTTCTGAGCTCCCTGATGCAAAGCAGAGCTGTGCCCTGCCCGTGACGGGAGCGTAAGGCTCCACAGCTTGCATGAAGGAGACACAAAAATAATAAATAAATTACATATTTCATCCTTCTCTTTTGTGGCTTTTTAGTTTCTTTTGTATTCACTCTGGGAATAACATTCTTTCCACTGGGAAGAGCCTGATTTTTCCATTAAATACAAAGCAGCTGCCATTTTGGAAACAAAAAGTTGATTGAATACAGACACTTTATTTGATACTCTTCCCTAATGTACAAGGAGATAGAACCACACTTCTGACTGCTGCTTTGTCAGGGCAATGCATCTGCCAGTTGTGGCAGTAGGAGGACTCAGAGGGAGCTGCACCTCTTCATCTTTGCTATCTGATTTCATATAATTGTAATTTGATGTCAGAAATAACATCGTGTTAGGAAAGGTAGCATTGATATTAGGAGAATCTTGTTCCCTACAAGGGTTGTCAAACCCTGGAACAGGTTGCCTAAGGAAGTGGTAGAGTCACCACCCCTGAAGGGGCTGGAAGGCCGTGGAGATGTGGTGCTGAGGGCCATGGTTTAGTGGTGACCTGGCAGTGCTGGTTAATGTTTGGACTCCATGATCTTAAAGGTCTCTTCCAACCAAAACGATTCTATGATAACATGGAAAGACCTTGAAGGCTGGAGCACATCACAGTACCCTCATGCCCACAGCAGAGACCTCTGGCACACAGATCCTGAGGCCTTCTCACCCTTCACACACACACAGGGATGCTCCAAAATTCCCCATTTACGCAGATCCCTGCTTGCCGAGATGCCGAAGGAAGGCTCTGGACGTAGCCATGACGTACAAACGCCTCTTGGAAGCACAGCTAGGGCATGACTGAAGGGCCAGATGTTAAACAGACTGGAAAAAAGGATGAGCTCAAAACAACAACAACAAAAAAAGCCACCCACTCCATCATCCACTCCATGAGACATCAACACCCAGCTGAGGAGATGATTTTTTTTTTCCAAGCTGAGTTGGTTAGCCTGGAGAAGAGCAGCCCCAGAGGGGAGCTGCTCAATGCTGAGTAAGAGCTCAAGGCTGGGGGCAAGAGGCTGGGGCCAGACTCTATTCAGTGGTGCCCAGGGACAGGCCAAGGGGCACTGGGCACAAACTGCAACCCAGGAGGTTCCAGATGAACAGGAGGAGAAACTTGTTTGTTGTGAGGGTGTTGGAAGCCCTGGCCCAGGCTGCCCAGAGAGGTTGTGGAGTCTCCTTCTGTGGAGAGATTCCAAGCCCAGCTGGAGGTGATCCTGGGCAACCTGCTCTGGTGACCCTGCTGGAGCAGAGGGGTTGGCCTAGATGATCCCCAGAGGTCCCTTCCAACCCCAACCACGTTGTGGTCTTCTGTAAAGGCACTCCTAAGATGGTCACATATCAACATGTCCTTAATTGCAGGTACTTCAACAACACCAACAGCACTCAACTGTGCTCATGCAGCTATCAGCTCTGAATCACCAAGATTCAAGGCAAGAGCTCCCAACACTCCCCCATTCCACCTCAACTCAAGTGACCTCTGCAAGTAGATCCCAAAGGACATTGCATTCAAATGGTGCCCAGAGAGGTGGAAGATGTCCCATCCCAGCTCAGATTGTTTGGGGCTCTGAGCAACCTGATCTGGTTGAAGACATCCTTGCTGACTGCAGAGGAGTTGGACTAGATGACCTTGAAAGGTCCCTTCCAACCCAAACCATTCCATGACTCTATGAAGGTTGGGCTCCTCTAGGGCAGTTGGGTCTCCTCTCATAGGTAGGTAAAGGAAGATAGCTGGGAGCTTTTGAAGATGTGGTGCTGCTCATCAACGTTCCTCTGCACATTCACTACATCAGAAGAGCCTTACAAGGCTTCACTTTGCCAGAAGATGAAAGAATTGGAAAGCACCAGATTGCAAAGTCTGTTGCTTCCCTTAAATTCACTGAAGGGGAAAAAAATAATAAATAAGAAATCCATATTTGAATTCTTGCTGGGGCTTTGGAAGGCACACACTGAAGCTCTGGTGCAGGACGTGGCAAGAGTCTTGGGATTCCTCACGTTGAGGGTGGCTTTTTGGTTGCCACATTCCTCCTCCCTGCACATCTGCCTCCTTGGGCATGCAACAGGAAGCAGAAAATAGCTTTTTAAATCTACATTTGTAAAATACAACTCCCAGCCAAACATGCCAAGGTGACTACGCACAGCGAAGCCAGACCTAGGGAAGGGTGCACACGCTGCTTCAAAGGATTTATGGGACTGGGCATTTTAGCTTCAATTCATTGTCCAAGTGCTGAAAGCAGACAAGAAACCATGTCATTATAAGATGACTTGGCTTACCCAGGTCAGAGTTAAACAGAATTAACCAGCTCCAGGGTTAACCAGAGGTCAACCTTCTCCCCAGCCAACAACACGAAAGCCACCGCGTTTGAATGCTTTGCTCCTTGCTTTCAAGCAATCATTAGTTCTTGTTTCTACCCCTTCATTTTGGTTAAGTGTTTGGGGTTTTGGAGACACTTGAGAAGACCCAGAAATATGATGCAGAGCCACCAGGCCGTAGCAGCATGGGACCACACAGCCATGCAAGTGCTGCTCCAGTCTCCAGCACATCTCCCCACCAAGGCAACCACATTTTAAAGGCATTTTGCCTAACTTTCAGGTCAAGCTGGTCCAAGTAAGCCCTCAAGAGACTCAGATCGTTTCTGGAGAGCAGAGGACACCCTTTGAGGACTGTAAAAGGAGGGTTTGGGATGGTGCTCATGCCCTCCCCATCTCTGCATCCCAGGAAAGTCACTCTGGTTTGTGTGTCTGTATCTACAACACCAAGAAGCTTCCAGGAGTAGCCACAAGGACTTCCCACTGGATATTTTCCACTCCACCACAATTCCCTCTTTGTCCTGCTCTTTTGTGCAATCAGATTTTTATTTTTCAATCTCTTTTAGCCAGATTAGTGATTTATTTCCCCCAATTAATACAAACTACTTAGAGAACAGAAAATTAGAGGGGTTAAAAGGAAAATTAGAACCCATGGCAGTTA
The DNA here is from genome assembly GCA_013399015.1 of Galbula dea. NCBI lineage: Eukaryota > Metazoa > Chordata > Aves > Piciformes > Galbulidae > Galbula > Galbula dea. The sequence goes on from VWZX01001541.1 coordinate 231,162, forward strand.
AAAACCAAAAGCAAGAACAGGCTTAGCAAAGTCCTACCATATAAAGGGATTACTCCACTCCTGACCCTCTCCAGGGGACCTCCAGGTATTATTTTTCATTGATTTACCTTAATGAAACTAATGCACCCCTCTCTGTAGGAAGCTGACTCCATAGCTGTCTAGGCACTGGATTCAATTAAAGAAAGACAGACATCTGGCTTCAAAATGGTTGAAAGTCCTTGAAAAGCCAGAAGCAATCCCAGTTTCTGCAGCTGCCTCTCTTTGGGGACGCCCTAAGGACATCACGTAGGATGGTTGACACTCAACACCGCTCCTGGAAGCCCAGAGCATCCCTCTGCCTGCTCCCTGGCAGCGCGGGCAGGTCCCGCAGCCCTACCAGCCACCGAGCCACCGCTTTGATGGAAGCTGGCCTCAAATTGCTTTCACAAGGCTCTTTCTTTCCAGAAGCTGGCCTTGATTTGAGACCTCGCTGTTGACCTAGAAACCCCCCAGGTGCCCAGAGCCTGCAACTACTCAAGGCTTAGCTATGCTCAGTTTCCAGGAAAAAGAGATACAAGCATCCACCCGCGGCACGAAATCTCCAGGCTACCGTGACAGCTCAGCGCTACAATGAAGAGCAAGGGTTAAAGGTGGGAAAGCAGAAGCTGGGAGAGAGGCTACTGTCTCCGTGCTGGCCACATCTCACAACCACGCTGACAGAAGAAACTGAGGCACACTTCACTCACCAGTGTCTTGGCCTTGCAGCCATGAGGGATAGAGGAAACAAGGTAGCCGGAGAGCACTTTGTTTGCCATCTATCCACAGAAATGCTGCAGCTTCTTCTCCCGCACATCAAACAAGCAGAGATGACAACTATTAGATGAGTTTGTTGAACCAGAAGGCAGGTCCCAAAGGTCTCTTGCCTTAGTGCTAACTGCCCTGATGCAAAATGGGAGAGAGCAAATGTCAAGGGCCCATGCTATGTTCTTCATAAAACACTCTTCTGCCGTCCTAGCCAGATGGAAGGGTGAGTGGTCCAAGCCTCAGGTTACAGCACTTAGACCAGGAGGAATGTCAGGCTGGAACTCCTCTGTTGTGAGGACAGGCTGAAAGAATTGGGGTTGTTGAGCCTGGAGAAGAGAAGTCTCCAGGGAGACCTTACTGCAGCCTTGCAGTACTTAAAGAGGACTACAATAAATATGGGGAGAGACTTTTTATCAGGGCCTGTTGGGACAGGACAAGCAGGGATGGTTTGAAACTGAAAAAGGAAGATTTAGATTAGAGAGAAGGACAAAAAGGTTTACACTGAGGGTGGTGAGAGCCTGTCCCAGGTTGCCCAGAGAGGTGGGAGATGTCCCAGCCCAGGAACCATTCCACCTCAGGTTGTCTGGGGCTATAAGCAACCTGCTCTAGTTGCAGATGTCCCTGATGACTGCAGGGGGGTTGGACTAGATGACCTTGAAAGGTCCTTTCCAACCCAAACAAGTCTAGGATTTTATGATTCTGAGAATCCTTATGGAGGGTCTGAGCAAAACACAGGGAGTGAGGAGAGCTTTTTCAAGCAGAGGTTGAAGATCCCATAGTGCTTTCCCTAACAACAGGCACTTCCTCTGATTCTCTGCAGGTTGAGGCATGTGTGGGGAATAAAAGGAGACACTTAAACGCAAGGTGCTCTAGAAGTGGCTATTTAGCAATGGCACTACAAGAGCACACTGGGGAGTGACCTCTCTGGAAGGAAACTCTTTCCCTTGGTCCCCTGTTTGTTCTGTTGATTTAAACTTCTTCTTAGTCTTTTCTTTTCCTCCTTTTCAAGACCAAGGACCTTTTCTGGTTCAACTCACCCTCTAACATCTGAGGTGCAAGCAGAGCAGACCAAACGCGCACGACACGCAGTCTTGTACTCACCGACATTGTAGAGTGGACATCTACATCCCCCTACAGAGGACAACACAGGGAGTTCAAAGTCAAAGGCAGAAGAGAGCAAAGAAACAGTGAGAAAGGCAGAGAAGTACAGACTGGTCATCACTTGTCATCTCTCAAACCCATCAACACTCCAACTGAGGCACCAGCTGCTTGGCAGTTGGCAGGGTATGAATAATAGCAAAATATGGCTTCCTTGAACCTGGTCTAAGGAGGACAAGGAGGAAAGCAAAGGATCACAAGACCAGTTTTATTGGTACTATGTATGCTCTGAAAGTCACCATCCACATGCCACAGCTCTCTCACCCCTAAGATGGAGGTGATGGATGGCAAACCTGAGTGAGTTTGAGGGCACAAAGTGGAATCCAGAAGGTTCCATCTCAACAGGAGGAAAAAATTCTTTCTTCCTTTGTGAGGGTGTTGGAGCCCTCCCAGACTGCCCAGAGAGGCTGCAGAGTCTCCTTCTCTAGAGAGATTCCAACCCCAGCTGGAGGTGATGCTGGGCAAGCTGCTGTGGGTGACCCTGCTTTAGCAGAGTGGTTGGACTAGGTGATCTCCAGAGGTCCCTTCCAAACCCTACCATGCTGGGATTCTGTGAGTGATCAGCTTAAGCAAAACTTGCTCAGCTCTTTTGAGGGTAAGGGGATGTTATCTGAGCACAGACAGGACTCATGCAAATCTAAAGAAGGTGGTTTTGGTGCTCATCAGATGTTGTCATGACAGTTATTTTCCACGTGGATCCCTCCTGACATGGTCATGGCTGTGGTTGGTGCTGAGTTCAAAGCATTTTACTTTTAAAATATGACATATTTGGCTTTTAAATAAAAAAAATAGGCAAGTGCTCAGGGCAGTGGTGGAGTCACCATCCCTGGAGGGGCTGAAAAGCCCTGGAGATGTGGTGCTGAGGGATAAGATTCAGTGGTGACCTGGCAGTGTTGGGTTAATGGCTGGACTTGATGATCTTAAAGGTCTCTTCCCACCAAAACGATTTTATGATTCTGTGTAATCCTTCTCTTTAAAAAGAAAATAAACACTTCCCAAGCTCTTGCTATCAAAGCAAGAGCTGCTGGGGCTGGAGGATTTATTTACAAGCAGGAGGAGATGCCAATATGGTGAATAAGGCAGGAACGTGGCAGGCGCTCGCACGGCTCCAGCTGAAATCTGTGCCTGCCATCTGGCAAAAATAAGCACAAAAGGAATTAAAAAAAAATAAATAAATATATTTTTTTTTCAAAAATCCAAAAAGTCAACCCCCTTTTTGCAAGGAGTTCAGCCTGAGCTGCTCAAGACAGCAGAGGTTAGAGTTTCTAGGAGCGCTGAAAGATTGCTTCCCCTTCCCGGGTCAGCATCACCTCTTGACCTACCCCGGTTACCTTCTAAGGGAGGTTATCAAGATACAAGACTAACAGAGGATTAAAGGAAACTTAAAATAAAAACAAAACACCCCTTTAACTCCCCCCCCCCCCCCTNCCCCTTTACCCCCCCCCCCCCCCTTTCTGCCTTCCCCCAACTCTCCTCCCCTCCCCCAAGCAAACATCCTTGCTTTGTTAACCTGACAGTTCCCTGTAGGTGTTGACACAACCTCCATCGCCGAGAAGCTTAATGTCAACAAATCAGTGTGTTTGGAGTAGCCTTGTCAATGCCATTTACATTAACTTGTCCAACAAGGAATAAAAACAACAAGCAGGCAGCAAAGACAAAAGGCCTTTTGCAGGCATGCTCTTAACAGTATGATGCTGGAAATGTTCAGTTTGGAGGCCGTGGCCCTTTACTTGCTGAAAACTACAAACCACCTTTGGGGGGGTTTATAACTAAAATACTCTTTTTTGCAACTCAACCACTCTTTTCTTCAGCTACTTACCCTTTTTTTTCACCTAAAATACTCCTTTTCAAATAAAATACTCTTTTTTTTAATCTAAAATACTCCCTTTCAAATAAAATACTCTTTTTTTTCACCTAAAACACTCCCTTTTCAACTAAAAGACACTTTTTTCAACTAAGACACTCTTTTGTCCACTAAAACTCTTTTTTTTCAACTAAACCAGTCTTTTCTCATCTAAGATAACTCTTTCTCAACAGAAATACTTTTTCAATTAAAATTCTTTTCCCAACTAATATTTTTCAATTAAAATACCCTAGGACTGAAATATTGTTTGCAACTCAAATCCATTTTTTGCACCCAAAATCATTTTTCCCCAACTAAAATCTTTTTTTCCAACTACAACCCCTTCTTTTTCAACTAAAACACTTCTCTTTCCTAAAAAGTTTGTTTTCCCTTAAAGAAAAAGTTGTTTATTTCCAAAGGGAGCTCCAGCACCCACATTAAGCAGCTCTGCAGTGGCAGTAACCAGCTCTCCCTGGTTAATATGCAGGAGCTGAGCAACCTTAAAGCCAAGTTCTAATGATGCTTCGATGTCCTCCAACATGTTCTTTGCTTTGACCATTTTGGGCACTGAGGGAAGCATTTCCAGTTGTGGCTCTGAAAGCACCATGGCACTGGCACACAGCACTGGTATACACCAAACCCCCTTGAACATCACCACCAACTTCTCCTCCCCCTGGAACAGACTGTAACCACCAGCCTGATCTTCACTGATGAGAGCTCAACATCCCAAAGAAAAGCTGCAGAAAGTGAATTGATTCCAAGGATTCCTAACAACAAGCAGATTCCATCATAGGAACATGATCACAGAAATATTTCCATCATAGGAAGCTGAGCCAGCAGTGTGCCCAGGTGGCCAACAAGACCAACATCATCCTGGCTTGGATCAGCACTAGGGTGGCAGCAGAACTAGGGCAGGGATTGTCCTCCTGCACTGGGCACTGGGGAGGCCACACCTCAAATCCTGGGTTCAGTTTTGGGTCCCTCACTTCAAGGAGTACTTTGAGGTGCTGGAGTGTGTTCAGAGAAGGGCAAGGAAGGTGGTGAAGGGTCTAGAGCACAAGTGTTGTGAGGAGCAGCTGAGGGAAATGGGGTTGGTTAGCATGGAGAAAAGGAGGCTCAGGGGAGACCTTCTCACTCTCTCCAGCTACCTGAGAGGAGGCTGGAGCCAGGTGGGGGTTGGTCTCTTCTCCCAGGGAACAAAAGATAGAACAAGAGGAAACAGCCTCAAGTTGTGCCAGGGGAGGTTTAGGTCAGACATTAGGTACAATTTCTTCCCCAAAAGGGTTGTCAAGCCCTGGCCCAGGCTGCCCAGGGCAGTGGTGGAGTCACCATCCCTGAAGGGGCTTAAAAACCATGGAAGATGTGGTGCTGAGGGACACGGTTTAGTGGTGACTTGGCAGTGCTGGCTTAACAATTGGACTTATTGATCTTAAAGGTCTTTTGCAACTAAAATGACTCAATTCTGAAGCTCTAAATGAAAAACTAGGGGCTCCAATTACTGCTTGAACACTGGAGAAGGTGGAGACTCCTTTCCACAAGCCAGGACTAGCTTTGGTCTGGCTTATTTTTCCCGCTTGAACAGGTTGCCCAGAGAGGTGGCAGATGTCCCATCCCTGGAACCATTTCAGTTCAGGTTGTCTGGGGCCCTGAGCAACCTGATCTAGTTGCAGGTGTCTCTGCTCAGTGCAGGTGGGGGGTTAGACTAGATGACCTCAAAAGGTCCCTTCTAACCCAAACCATTCTGTGATTCTCCAGCCTTCAGAGGTCCTTAACAACCTCAACCATTCTGGGATTCCTCTCCAATAAACACAGGAAAACCTCAGCCTCATGTATCCAAAGAGGAAAACACAAAACCTAATGCTCAACTCTTGCCTCAGAGTCACCTTTTAGCTTGCTCAGCATCTCTGCTCCTCTTCACCCCCCTCCAAAACATTGACTTGACTCAACCGGACCCTTCAAGGCCATTTGATCTGCCTTGTGGCAAGCTGAAGCCTTGACCCCAGAGATGTTTCCTGCAGAGGAGCAGCCCCATCCAAGACAATGGGATTACTCACACCCCTCACTTTGAGGAGCCTCCTGCATTTCTGCAGGCTCAGGACTTTTGGCTCCATTCTGTTACAGGACAGTGCTTCTTGTTGGTGTCATTTTTAGCAGGGTAACCACTGACATGTCCGGGCTGAGTTTCTTTGATCAGCAGGTGAAGCTTTGTCTTGGTGTTATTACTGTTGTGACAAACATGCAGGTGATCCTGCCACTTAGTCATCTCCTGAGGCTGCCACTCAAACAAAGGCACCCAACTATCAGTTCTGGAAGATGAGGGCATTTCCAAACCAGCAAAGGACACAAGAACAGGAAGGGATGGTGTTGCACCGAGTCCGTGGATGCCACACCACTGGAAGTGTTCAAGGTCAGGTTGGATGGGGCTTGGAACAACCTGGTCTAGTAGAAGGTGTCCCTGCTTACACCAGGGGGGTTGGAACTAGATGATCTTTTAGGTCCCTTCCAACCCAAACCATTCTGTGATTCTAGGATCCTGTGAATGAGAAGATGCTCCAAGGATGTCTCATCCAAGGATGCCCCTCCACAGGTGGTGCACAGTCACATTCACTACAGGCAGTGTGGAAATCCTGTACTTTATAGCTGGACCATGGTGGTGCTAGGTTGATGGTTGGACATGGTGATCTTAGGAGGCCTCTTCCAACCTCCATGATTCTGTGATTCTGTGACCAGGCTGCCTTTCAAACAAGGCAGGAACTCATCTTAGCAGATCCTAATGCTTTAGAGCTAGACCAGCAGCTCCACCTTGCCACTAGGAATCCTGCAACATCCTCTTTTAGTTCTAATTCACTCTTTTTGGAGATAGTTCCTGTCCTCCTCAAACACCTCTCACTCTGTCCTTTCACAAAGGAAGCTCATCCCACGTTTTTGGTCCTTTCACAAACCTCTCTGCCATTTCTCTGCATTGCTTCAGACAGATGTGGGTTTCTTCACACCTCATCTCCTGCATTCCATTTAGCAAAGTGCAGACATTTCAATGTGTTTCTAAACAAGCCACTGGAAAAAGGCCCTTGAACCCTACAAGGATGAACCAGCAGAAACATCAAAGGAGCTGGGAGCCTTTTAGATGTGCTCTGATTCTTCCTGACTTGCTCTCACCCACCACTGCCTGCAAGGGTATGAAAGGACCCATCAGCAATGTTCAGTGACAGCATCTCCTCTAAGGAAGAAACTCCAACAGATACTGGAAAAGCCCAGACCAACATCTCCTTCAAACCATTGAACCTGATCTTCAGCTTCACAAATCAGATTGCAGCATCTGATTGACTTGCCTTGGCTGCAAACAGCCTTCTCCTCAGATGGGTCCTTTCTAACCCAGTTCTGGAAGAGAAAAAGGCTGCTTCAGTCTGTCTCGGTCCTTTTCAGACCAATTAGTTGTCTTCTCAATCTCTGAAACAGTTTTGACTCATTCAAAACCAAAACATTAATATTTAAAGAAGATAAATTACTCCAGGCCCATCTCATAAATCATTGTGGGCATCCCTCCCCATCCTCATCTCTCCTGCTAGTCATGCTTCATGCTCTGGTGCAGAGAACAAGCTCCCTGTCAAATTCTGTAACTTCCATGTGTGAGACCTCCCAGTATGATCTATGGGACTGGCCTCCAGGTGAGAAACCACCTCTGTGCAGCTACATCTAAAGGCTGGGGGCAAGAGGCTGGGGCCAGACTCTGCTCACTGGTGCCCAGAGACAGACCAAGGGGCACTGGGCACAAACTGGAAGCCAGGAGGTTCCACCTGAGCAGGAGGAGAAACTTGTGTGGTGTGAGGGTGTTAGAGCCCTGGTCCAGGCTGCCCAGAGAGGTTGTGGAGTCTCCTTCTCTGGAGTGATTCCAACCCCATCTAGAGGTGACCCTGCTTTAGACTGAACTAGATGATCTCCAGAAGTCCCTTCCCACCCCTGCCATGCTGAGGTTGCAGGGTTTCAAATTGCTTTTAGGACAAACAGAGTGTTCAGTGGATTTGCTATTTCCCCACAGCTGCTGCCTGAAGATACTCTTCAGCACATATCCACATAGCTCAGAACAAATCTTATTTAAGGGGGAAAAAAAAGCTCTTTGAGCAAAAATGAAACTCCCTGATGGTTCTATTTTTCCTATTCACCAGGACATGGCTCAGCCAACTGCAAAAACTGACAGAAAATACATTTTCTGATAGCAATAACAGCATCAACACCAGGGATAGTTTAGACAGCAGAGAAAAGAATGAACCTTACACTGCCTTCCAGTGCAGCACCACTGTGAGGTAAGGCTTCCAGTGACCTGACCAACACTTGGAAATGCATCTGCAGGTCAAGTTAGAGATTCTTATACTGAGATCTCTTGAATGGAAATGCATCTGCAGGTCAAGTTAGAGATTCTTATACTGAGATCTCTTGAATGAAAAGAAAATCCTCAAATGAATATTAAGCTGGAAGTTAACTTATCTAAATATAGGTGGCTAGTGAATGATGATCCTACTTCTAGATGCTGGACTGTGGTGTTTCCCTCCTTGATGTACAAGTAGACTTGCAAGTGCTTGGTGAGACCCTTGCTGAAGCCCAACTTTGGGTAACATGTGAAATATCTTGCTTTAAAAATGCATTTGTTCTATGCTGTAACTCTTGACAGCTCAAGGAGCCATCTCCATCCCACTCCATAAAGCCTGAGCAATCATCAGCTTCAACAACACCATCAGATGGCCATGAGCTTCCCCAGAGCAGAGACAAAAGCCAGTGGTGGAGGTGGCTTACCGGGAGATGGGTGAAGACAGCAAAGGTGCTGCGGAGGAAGCCAATGAGGTCTAGGAGGTAGTCACTGGCCTTGCTGCCAGGCTCCATGGCCATCCAGTCATAGTCTGCCAGCTGCAAGAACTGGTCTATCTTCTGGTTCAGGTTAGTGTAGATCTCCTCCTCAGCAGCATGGCGAGCATCCTGGCAAACAAGACCACGTTAGGTGGATGGAGTCTCCACACCTCAAGCCTACACAAGGAACAGGATGTGAGAGTGACCCAACCTTTGGGTAAGGTAGTACAAGGCAAAGCACCTGTAGGCAACTCCATGGCTGCTACAGCCTTGGGTCAGCTCAGACTGGTGGGATATGTGCCACCAGGTCAGTGGTAGGCAAGGTCAAGCTGGTGTCTGCCTATGATGCAGCCTGGGGAGCAGGAGGACAAATCTATTGTAGGATGCAAGACAGAGAGATGGGAGAGGGATGTCCCATATGGAAAAAGGGTGAGACCCACCAACCTGTGTGCAGGGCCACAGAGGAGCCTTCCTGACAGAATGAGGGTAGGAAAAGTTCTGTGTGACCTGGTCTAGGGAATCTTGCTGTGGCAGGGGGGATGGACTAGTTGATCTTTCCAGGTCCCTTCCAACTCCTAATATTCTGTGATGATGCCAGAAGGGACAACAAATGGACCTCCCTGGTGACATGGGGCCTTAGTTGAGTTATCCCAAGGGCAAACCTCACCTAACCAATTCTACTGTTGCTCAAGTCCTTGGCATTGCTCCTACCTTCTGCCCTCCAGCCAGAGGAGACAATTCAGACACTCCACAATTGACCAAATTATGGCCTCAAGATTTCATATCTAGTATCTGGGTGGACACTTCTGGGTTATGATTGGAAGATTTAAAGACTAGAAGGTCTAGCAGTTGCTGCCAGCCATGATTTTTAGGGAAAAATGCTAAAAGGAGTGGAATGATACAGAAATCTAAGTTCTCAAGACCTCTTCTCCTGTTGGATATAAATTAGGGCTACAAAAGCTCATGACCTCGATGGAAGCAATGCTCTGAAGGACAAACCCAAAGGCTAAGCTTCCCAGGAAGCTTCACCTTCCAGCTCAGCTTAGCTCCCTGCTTCCACACATGTGCTCTGAAAGCAGATACTCTCTAACCATCCACCCATCCATCCATCCATCCATCCACCCATCCACCCACCCANCATCCCAAGTCATATCACCTACATCCCAGGGGTGATGTTACCCACCACCCACCCATCCATCCATCCATCCATCCCTCCCCAGCAGCTCCCTGGAGGTGAATCTAGCAGCCCTCTTACCTTGAAGGTTGTGGTCCCATAGAGTTTAGTAGTGTGGACAGTTTCTGGCAGTACATTAGTGATATTGGTTATGAACTCCTCTAGGAACTTGCAGGACTTCTCCAAGTGGGTTGTGTTTATGATAATCTGTACAAGCTGAAGAGGCAAAACAAGGAAAAAAAGGTTTTCAACCACCATGTTCCTGAAGGCAAGGAACTGCAAGGTCAGTGGATGTCAACTTCTAAGACCTTCTAACATGAAAAGTTGATACAGTACAAACATACTAAGCCTTGCTACATGCTCTCCTCCTTTAACAACATGAGAAATGTAAATAAAAGATAATTTGGGAGAAAAGCATTTCCCATGACATCTGCTAATACCACAGATGATGATTTTCTTTTGATGCCTTTCCTACACTCAGCTGTCAGTCAGGGCTCAAACACAGCTCAAATACAATAGGCACTGTGCTGCTCTGAGCTAGAAGAGAGCTAACTCTGCTCAGGGATTTCCCTGCCCAGCTCAGGCTCTTCTCAGAGCTGCACTTTCTGCAGCTCACAGCATGTTCTCCCAGACACTGGCTGCTGCTAGCAGGGACAACACTCCATGGGGAGAGTTCCTGCCAAGGCTTGGGCTGCAGAAAGGCTCTGCCTTACACTTGCTCCTCTGCACACCAAGGGCACTGCTACAGCTTGTGTCCCACCTTGGGCTGCAGGAAGTCAGAGGTGGCAGCTGCAGGGAGGAGGGGACAGGAGAGGTGACCCTGACCTGACCAGCAAGGGATTCCAGCCCATGGGTGGCACAGGCAGGAGAAAGCTGAGGGATCACAAGGGTCAAGCTCTTCTTCACTGGTCAGTGTCTGAGGAGGACTCTGTCCTTCTGCTTTTGATCCTGACCCATGTATTCCTGAAGCCAGCTCCTGAATCCAGTTCCCATCTGCCAGTGAGTCCAGCCTGGGACTTCCCCAGTGCTGCCACAGCATCAGTGGTGCCAATGATGTGATTGCCATCAGGGGCTGGGGTTGATATTGGTTTGTATCTCTTCATATCTATTTCATGTTATTGTTATTATTTCCATTCAGGCTGGTTTAGTTTCCTTTCCCAAGCCATCAGTCACTCTCCCTTATCCCCTTTCTCTTCCCTTTGGGAAGGCAGAAGCATTAACAGAGAGCATCTGTCAATCATCTGGTGGCCAGCCCAGCCCTGATCCTTGACTTACAGGCTTACAAAAAACTGCCATGTCAAATCACAAGTCCATCTGCTAAGGAACCCTAAATAGCCCAGATCTTGAGGGACATCAAGCATCATCATACTAAGGCATGTAACAAAGAAACCACAAGGTTTTCCTTTTCTGAGGGTGGTTCCCATGGGTGAGCAGCAGATCTCACCCTGGTATCACCTTGACAGCTGCAATGCTGTCTTAATGCTGTCTTCTCAGTTGCCTTCACCTGCCAACTATTTCTGGGTTAATGGTTGGACTTGATGATCTTAAGGGTCTCTTCCACCCAAAATGATTCTGTGATTCTGTTAAAGTTATCAACAGAGTTAAAGTCTCTGCTGAAGTCAACCAACACAATCCAGAGCAAAACAACCCAGGCTTCCACTTTAGGATCCTTAACTTGGAAGCATCATTAGTTCCTTAAGCAGATGATAGGACCAACAGATCAGCAGATCTTCTGGGGGATGGACAGTGCAGGGATAATGTTGCATTCCTCTCTCTGCAGCCTTGGGAGGAGCAGGAGGGAAGAGGAATTTGCCTGCAGGGAGCAGAGAGATTCCAGACTGGGAGATAAAGGGTTGAGGAAACATCATGTGTAAACACACATCACTGAACTCTCCAAAACTTACCTTCATGAGGTACTTAAAGCTTCCAGAGAACAGAACAACTCCACAGCACAGTCAATTAAACAACTGCAGCTGTATTAACATCTCTTTATTTAATACCAGCACACAGAGATCCCAAACTGCCCTGGGAACCACACCCAAACATCCATCAAACTTCACAGAAATCTGAATTTATGCCCCAAAAAAATATCAATCACCAAAAAAAAATGCCAGTATAGACTTCAGACTCTAGTGATATGTTGAAACCACCTCAAACATCACCTGCAGGAGGGCCACTCCCCCATCCTCTCCTAGATCCCACTGGCCTTGTTCCTCCAGTGCTCCTTGAAACCCTCTTAGCCCCCACTTTCATTCAGATAATGCTCTGAAAATCCCAAAGAGAGGCAATTCCAACAGCAGCAAAGCTTCCTCCTTCCTGCAGCACTTCTCTTTGGACAGCAACGTTGTGTGGTTCCAGCACCAGCTTCCAACCCCATGTCTTATAATAATGCTCCAAAGCAGCATCTCTAAAGGTGCTGTAAGGAGCTCCAAGGGACCAAATCCCTTTCTTTCTGGCCCTACCCTAGAAATGGGTCCCCTGGAAGCCATGGCTTACCTCTGTCAGCCCAACGTTTCTCCTCTTGATGACATTCTGCAAGCAGTTGCTCAGCGTCCGTGTCAGCAGCAGGTTGGTAGATTTCCTAATCATGTCATCAACTTCAGTGGAGCTGAAAAGGAGAATTTAAAGAGGGATTTGCAAAATGCTCTATGAAAAGATCATTTGGAGACTTCATCACCCAGCAGTCTCCTTTCCAAACCCCTTCTGCCTTAAGAGTAACGTGCACTTGCAGCCCTGAAGCCAACTGTGTACCGGGCTGCAGTGTGGGGTCAAGAGAGGGGATCCTGATTCTGCTCTGCTCTGGGGAGACCTCAGCTGCAGTGCTGGGGCCAGCTCTGGAGTCCTCAGCACAGCACAGACATGGACCTGGTGGAGCAGGTCCAGAGAGGCCACAAAAAATGATCAGAGGGCTGGAAGCTCTCTGGTGTGAGGCCAGGCTGAGAGAGTTGGGGTTGTTGAGCCTGGAGAAGAGAAGGCTCCAGGGAGACCTTAGTGCAGCCTTGAAGTGCTTGAAGGGGACAGACTTTTTATCAGGACCTGTTGTGACAGCACAAGGGTTGATGGTTTGAAACTAAGAGGGAGATTTAGACTAGAAAGAAGAAGGTATTTTTTTACACATAGAGGTGAGAGCCTGTCCCAGGTTGCCCAGAGAGGTGGGAGAGGTCCCAGCCCTGGAACCATCCCAGCTCAGGTTGTCTGGAGCTCTGAGCAACCTGCTCTAGTTGCAGATGTCCCTGCTGGCTGCAGGGGTTTGGACTAGATGACCTTGAAAGGTCCCTTCCCACCCAAACCACTCCATGACTCAAAGATTCTATACATTTATCCCCTCTCTCCTGAAGGTGACCCCACAGGTCCTCCCTGATCTGCTTATTCAATTTTCTGATTTACTTTTTTAATGTTATTTTTAATAACTTTATATACTTCAAGCATTTTCAGCACTTCAAGAACTGTATCCCAAGTTCTTTCAGGATTGATGCTTTGCTTGAACACAACCCAAACCCAAACAACCAAAGTCCTGGTAGATTAGAGCTGATATCTCATCCTTCCATCCACCCTTTCCCAAAGATATTAACTATCTTTCTAATGGGAAATTCCACTGGAACCAGCAGAAGTCTTCCAGCCAGCTGGAGACTTTCAAAGACATCTCCTCAATGAGCTCACTTTTTACCAAAGGCAGAACTGCTGAAAATAGAAAGGAGATTTTCTCTCTCCTCATCAAATCAATAGAGGCAAACCAAAAGAAATTACAGCCTCCAAACTTCACCAAGCTCCAAATTCTCTTCAAATACTTGAAAAGGAAAACAATTTCCATGAGCAGATCAGCATGGAGGAGAAGACTCTGGTCCAACAAATACAAGGAGCTGGTTTAAAGAAATAATTGGGGGGGGGAAAGGGGGATGGAAAGAAAGACCAGCTCCATTTTCTGCCCCAGGCTCTGCTCTTCAGGAAAAGACTGTGGAGTATGCAAGGAACTGTCTGGGTTAATGACAGCTGATGTCCCATATGCCATAGCAGTAGTCTTGACCTTCAGGCCTCCTGTGACTGGAGGGCTGACCCCAATCACTCCAGGGTGCAAGGTAACTGACAACCAAAGAAGAAAAAGAAAGAGAAGAGAAAGAAAACTTGCTGCCAGCTTTGTAGCCAAGCTTCCTAATAAAATCTAATTCAAGCTGTCAGGGTGAAATGAAGAAAGTGTCAACAGGGGCTTTCAGAGAAATATTCCAAATGTTTGGCTAGAAAAGGCAAGAGGCTGAGCTCCCTTCCCCCACCCAGCCCTGCTCCTCCAAAAGGGCTGGAAAATCCAATGTCGAAAGGAATGTTAATAACGTGTCCAGGGGGAAGGCTGAGGAGGGACCCAAGGGGACACTTTTCTTCCCTTCCCTGACAAACCCAATCATCTCAGTAATGGTGAAGGGCACAAAAACTCGGGAGGGAAGTGCCAGCAGAGGGGTTGGGTGAAACCAGCATCCGTGTGAAATGGGCCCTTTCTGTCGGCTTCGGAAAGCGAGATGTTTCATGCTGACCCGCAGGTTAAGAGCCCTGGGAGCCACCAAAGAGAACAACCTGCCACCAGTGAAAGGTTGAGATCAAATGCAGGGTGAGAAACATCCTGTGCTTCCACATTAGCCAAAGAGCTCCTGCAGCCTCCAGCAGAAGACAGGGACAAAGTGCTTCTCCAAATGACTCGCACAAAGAAAGAACATTAAAGCCCTGAAGAGCCTTCTGTTGGCACTGAAACAGCTGGGGAGGCCCCAAAACACTGCCCCAGCTTCACCACAGCATCCAGGACACCAAGTTGCCATGGGAGGTGAAACCTCACAGGCAGCCCAATCTCTGCCTAGTGTGGTGCTGCAAATGGAACAGAAGAAGGCAGTCTCCTTCCAGCAGAAACCTCGATATTCATCTATGTTCCTCCACATAGCTGAAGTGCATAAAGAAAGCACCAACTTGTAGTTTATGGTGAGTAGAGTTGTTTTCCAGTCTCATAGACATGGATAAACACAGCATCAAGGCACTTTGGGATGGGGAAAGGAGTGAAAAGCCAAGGAATATCTTGGAGGCTTTAAAAAGAAACTAAAAATTCAGATTATTTGTGTACAAAAAACCCAGGGGAATCAGACAAAAAACCCAACCCTGAAACCAGCAGTTGGAACTCATTATCACCTGGGGCAAATCAAAGCCTCAGGAGAGTTACAGAATCATGCCATTCTTTAGGTTGGAAGAGACCTTTAAGATCATCAAGTCCAACTGTTAACCCAACACTGTCAAGTCACAAAACCCCCATGTCCCTCAGCACCACATCTAGACAGCTTTCCACATCGTTTTGACAAGGGCAGGACATGGCTCTTGGCCTTGCTGAACCTCATCCCATTGGCCTTGGCTGAGCAATTCAGCCTGGCCACATCTCTCTGCAGAGCCTCCTGTCCTCCAGCAGATCAACACTTCCACCCAGCTTGGTGTTGTCTGCAAACTGCCTGAGGTTGTCTCCATCTCCTCATCCAGATCACTCATAAAGCAGCTAAAGAGAACAGACTCAAATTCTGAGGCCTCTGAAGACTTGGCCATACCTTGGTCTATGAAGGATGTCACCACTCCAAGGAGACCTCCAACCACCTTCAGCCTGGACAGGGTATATCCAAGCAATTGAGCAGCAGGAGGGTTTGAGGAGGAGAATTCCTATTTTAAACCTGTTGAGATCTTTCAGCACAGACAAAACCTTCATGTTCCAACCTTCAGGCCACCCATCACCTACCTCAGATGAAGGTCTTCTGAAAACTTCAGACAGGCATAGATGAATTCCTTGATCTGATTGTAAACTTTAGGCACAAACTCAGAAAAGGGAAACTTCTTTGGAAAGGGTTGCTGGAAAAAAACAGGAGAGAACTCAAGTTGAGGAGCAGATATTTCCTAGGGATGATGACTGCTTTCCAGCAACGTGTTCCAGGCAGGCAAATTCATTCTACTCTTTAGCTAAACCCAGCAATGAAACAACAAGTCAGCATTTATGGTGCCTTCTATAAACATCTCAGCCAAGTGAAAGACCAGATAACCACTTAAAACAGCACAGTGGTGCATAAGGGAGTCTGGAACAGGCTGGAAGGAAACTTCCACCAGGACCTTCACTCCTTCTCCCAACCTCCTATGAAAAAAATCCTTGTTGGGGATCTCCTTCACTTGTATCTCCCACTGTGCACAGAGAGTTTTGCTTGGTCACCTCCCACAGTTGCTGCCCAAAGTGAGCACTTTCTTACAACACCAAAAGCCAAGAGGAAACATGTCCCACACCTAACTTTTCCAGCCCATTGCCCACGTAGGGCTGGGAGGCACACAGTGTGATAGGATGAAGCTGGACCTCAAGGTAGAGGTTTCTGGGGAGGACACAGACTTTCTGAAATCTAAATACTTGACTTGGATGGAAAACTCTCCCAGTCCTAATTAAGTTCACCAGGCTTGGAGCCTGCTGGCTGCCAGATGTGGAGCAGAAGGCCAAGAAGGCTTTTAAGGGACACTGGTTAGGTCAACTTTGGCTACACTGAGGTATTGCAATCACATGCTTCTACAAAAGCCAAGATATACCACTTGGTTGGGCTTTTCTTTCCTAAATATAAGATTAAAACACATAAAGGTCAATAACACAATTCCTAAAAGGGGAATTAAATGACAGTGGATGCAGATATTTCTAGTTCCTTGGCCTCTGCAAGCACTGTTTAGCTGTGATAGGACACAGTCATCTGAAAACCAAGCCAATGAGGTATTGGTGCATGCACTTTCCTCACCCACAGCAGGAGAAATATTTGCAACCCTTCTTTTGGTGTTTTGTTTCAGTTTTTTGTGTTTGTTTGTTTGTTTGATTTGGGTTGGGTTGGGGTTTTTTGGACACTTTTCTTTCAAGTTCTCAATGCTGCTAAGCAGGGCATGAGGTTTTCCTGCATCAGCAGACCCCTTGTACCACCTCCTCCATTTCCAACTGACCTTCTCAAGTTCTGCATCCTGGAATGGGAACTGTCCAACAATTTTCTTATAAACATCTTCATTTGTCACTGGGATGGGACTGTAGTTATCTGAATCAAGTATATTTCTGAGAAAAGAGAAGTTAGAAAGACAGGGCTGTGACAACAGACCAACCATGGCTTCACAGGTCTACTGTTCACTCAGAAGCTCTTAAGTAGGTGCCACTCTGAGATGTGATCCCAAAACTGCTCTGTAAGGTACATCTCATGAGTTTGCTTGAAAAGCTTCTTACCTGAAAACTCCTGACCATTTCTTCAGCAGGGTTTCACTATACTGGTCTTGGATCTCCAACAGCATGTCAAAGAGCTGGTTCACTGGGAAGCCATAGCCCTGCAGTGGGGTGGGGGAAGAGAGAAACTGCAGATCAGAACAAGTCACCAACAGGCATCTGAAGGTTATTTTCTCTATTTAATAGGGAGAACGTGGTCAAATTCTCCACTACCACCACCACAGAGCTCAATGGTGCTGGTGGAGGGATTTAGGTGGTGATTTATTGAGGTGGCAGCATCAAGGGCTACCAAAGGCTGGGCTGGGTGCAGAGAGGAGGCACAAAGGCTTGGAAAGGTGGCCAAGGCTTGGTTCTTGCCCACACACAGAGTGAACCAGGCTGTCCATTAGGCACCACAATGCCAAGCAAAGGAGCTGGGCCATCACCATAAGCCCACATCAGCCATTTGACCCCACTGATGGACATCATCTGTGAGCAGCCCAAGCATGGGGCAAGATGAAGAGCAGCGTCCAGCGGTTGCGTACCTGGAGTGTATCTGCAAAGAGGACGATGAGGTTCTTCAAGTCTAACACCAGGCTCGGGTCTGAGCAGTAGGACTGCAAAGAAGGGGAGACATGAAACCACAGTTTTAACTGCAGCATGTGGGAAAAACATTGCCCTCAGCCCTCCTGTGTTATCACTGGAGTGATAATAGATACAGAGCAATGCCATAAAGTCTTATGATCAGCAGCTTTTATCCTCCAGCCCATGCCCTAACGCTGTCCAGGCCATCCTGATAAGGGTATCTCTCTTCATACCCCACTGCTCTTGAGGCTCTCCATGATGAATAAGGATGCTGGTTGCTCTAGAGATACCTGAAGTGTCTCTAAGCTTCCCCAGGAGCTGCTGGGGAAGCGAGAGGAGATGAAGGCAATTGGCGCGTTGTCATCCCAAGACGACAGCAGAGACTCTCATCTAATATTTACTGTGTTGTGTCTGATGGTAATGAAGCATCTCAACAAGGCATCCCCAAGGCCCCTGTGGAGGCTGCTCTGCTAAGTGGTTCAGGCTGAGAAGAAACACACTGCATGCCTGTATTTCAGCAACAGCCAGAGCTCCAGGAGGAGGAATTACTGTAGGAGAAAACCCTAAAGGCACGGCTCGGTGTGGTGATAGCACTGGCTGTCCCCACCACAGAACCATCCCACAGGACCCACAGGCTTTGTATGCTCTCTGGACACAGCAGACAACAACCCTATGCTGAAATATGTAAAGTTGCAGACAGACTCTTACCAAATATAGAATCAGTGATCATAAGCTGGAAAGAAAAAAAGATTTAAGGCTCAATGGAAACTGAAGGAGGAATGACTCCCTTAATCAATGTGGAAGACTGGAAGAAACATTTTTTCCAGGTCACTGTCCAAAAAAAGAAAGTCAGAAAGAAAGATAATGCCCTAAAGCTATCTGAAGTGATTAAAGATGTCCCTGTCTGCAGCAAGGAAGAAAACCCAGGGATAAGTTGGGCTGAACGGGAAGAACCAGAGCAGCCTCACCAACCTGAGAGCCCTCCAAGTCTCAAGGTCAATATGGGATGGATGGAACTGCTCTAGATGGGAGCTGAAGGCAGAGTAGTGCTTGGAGACAATGGTGATGACCACAGAAGCAGTGTTGAGGAATCATGTCAACATTTCATGATCTCTCCTGGCAGCCACTTCATGCCTTAGGTTTGGCACCTCTTAAAACAAATTGTCATGGCAAGGACACTGCTAAAATTGAAGAACACCATGTTTGTACCTAGCTTCCTCTCCTGGCTCCCACCTAGCAGAAATCCCACTTCAAAAGAAAATAAACCCAGGTTTACAACCTAATGTGGTGACCATCTCTGTGGTCATCCCCTTTGTAACACAGGAGCTTAGGTGGAAGGAGGTGGCTTTCCAGTCAATACAACTGCTGTGTATTGACTTAGGTGGAGGCAGAGCACTCTGGGAAACCTCTGTGGTCCCTCACTCCAACATGCTCCAGGGCCAACACCTGGGTTATCCTCACCTGTACAGGTCTTGGGCAACACTGGCCATGGGTGACCACACAAAGCTGAAGACATGGGCATGTTAGTGTGGTTTGGAGGCATACTGTGTCTCCAACAGCATGTTGTGCCTCCAGGCAGAAGTGTTCAGGTTTTCTCAGCCAAGAGCAATGACAGAGAATCATAGAAGGGTTTGGGTTGGAAAGGACCTTTCAAGATCATCAGGTTCCAACCCTCTGCCATGGGCAGGGACATCTTCCAGTAGAGAAGGTTGCTCAGAGCCCCAAACAACCTGACCTGGAATGGTTCCAGGGGTGAGGCATCTGCAGCTTCTCTGGACAGCCTGTGCCAGTGCCTCACCACCCTCACAGTGAATAACTTCTTCCTTATGCCTAATCTGAATCTCCCTCTTCAGCACAGTTACTCCTCATCCTTATCCCAAGCAATTTTTCCAATCTTCTTCCAGTATTAAATAACAAAAACTCTATTTGGTATTTTTTTTTACACATAAATTATTTGTGTCTGACAGCAGCCCAATCACTGCCATGAACTATAAGGGAATATCCAACATGGTCACACTTCCATGTGCCAATTTGATGGTTTTTTCCTCAGCTTTCCAGGACAAACTGACTCCCTCTGCTGGTGCCTTCCCTAAGTAAGCAGGGAAGTAGCAGGAAAAATATCTTTCCAGTTCCCCAAAATACTGAGAGTTTGGTAGAGAGAAATGAATCACAGAATGGTTTGGGTTGGAAGGGACCTTTCAAGGTCATCTAGTCCAACCCCCTGCAGTCAGCAGGGACATCTGCAACCAGAGCAGGTTGCTCACAGCCCCGAACAACCTGAGCTGCAATGGTTCCAGGGATGGGACATCTCCCACCTCTCTGGGCAACCTGGGACAGGCTCTCACCACCCTCAGTGGAAAACATTTCTGCCTTAGACCTAGTCTGAGTCTCCTCTTTTAGTTTCAAACCACCAGCCTTTGTCCTGTCACAACAGGCCCTGCTAAAAAGTCTCTCCTCATCTTTCTTCTAGGCTCCTTTAAGTACAGCAAGGCTGCATGAAGGTCTCCCTGGAGCCTTCTCTTCTCCAGGCTCAACAACCCCAACTCTCTCAGCCTGGCCTCACACCACAGAGCTACCAGCCCTCAGATCACTTCTGTGGCCTCCTCTGGATCCGCTCCCCCAGGACCATGTCTGTGCTGTGCTGAGGACTCCAGAGCTGGCCCCAGCACTGCAGGGGAGGTCTCTCCAGAGCAAAGCAGAGTGGCAGATCCCCCTCCCTCAACCTTCTGGTCACACCTTGCTGCAGAGCACGTCAGGAGGCAACACAAACAACTGGAGAAAGCTTTTGGGGAAAGAGCAGATTCTCTCCATGTTATTGTTTCAGACAAGGGCCTTGGAAAAGAGGCAACAGCAAGAACTACCACAAACCCCAATATTTCCATCATGCCAAGTCCTACTCAAGCACCAGCTGACCCAAGGCCTGGACTCACCGAATGCGTCCTCAGCGCCGCGATGGTTTTCGACAGCGCCATCTCCCACAGCTCGTCGATGTAGGCTCGGTTCACCAAGCCCTGCGTCGTGTGCAGGATGTGATCCTCCACCACAAAGAACCTGAGGGACAGGAGTCACCAGCACCATGAGCCACCCCTAGGGGTTCAAGAGAGCCAAAGAAGTCTCCAGACACCTGCAGGTGAGGGACACCTGGTGTTTGAACGTCCACCAGCAAGCTGGAGAAGCCTCACGGAGAGCCAGCGTGAAACGCTCTTAGCCACCTGCTTTGAACCTCATGGGATGGCATGGGAGGGTTCACTGCATTAGAGAAGGGAGTTACACCACAGCTGCTCACAGAAGGCAACTCTGTGTGCACACAGAGGTGAAACTTCCCCACTTCACAGAACCACAGAATCACAGAATCATTAGGGTTGGAAAGGACCCTCAGGATCATCTAGTCTAACTGATAG